>LR749521.1:507219-646904 GCA_902729485.2 Mus minutoides
TCCCTCCCTCCCTCCCTCCGTATTTTCTACTTGGCTTTTGGGTACAAGTCCCCTTGAGCTTTCTCTGCATTGCTGAAGCTCACTGAATTCCCTTCCCAGGGCCTTGAGCCATACCTCCTAGGTTGTCTGAGAATTCTGTATTTTTATTGCTATACTTTCTTTTGGAAGGACCTCATTCATCCTTGCTGACTTTTCTATGGACTGCTAGATGGAATTCTAGAACCTCTCCATACTGACCTATTTTCTTCTTACCTATACTTACTATCAGCGCTTGATAGCTGGGCAGACAGCAGCTTCCAGAGGCTGCTAAGTTCGAGCATGTCAGAAAAAGGCCTCCGGTGGGACTGTTCACACGAAGTCTGAGAAATGCTGGAAAGGGGTTCATCCCCTTGTGGTAGCAGTGTGAGGCTGTGCACAGCTATTCACATGGCAGCAAATGAGGGAAGACAGAGGTGAAGATCTTCTAAGGCCCACCAATAGTGACCTACAGACCTTTCTATCAGAAAGGGCTCATCTCCTAAAGGTTCCACAGACCACCAAAGCAGTTCTTCCACCTGGGGATGAGCCTGTGGAGGACTTGAAGTCTGAAGTCTCAATGGCCTTTCTTCAATAATTACTGAGAAAAGTGGCCACATGATACCAACAGCTCCCTACCAAGTCCGGGGCTCATTATCTAATGATAGGACTCTTGGCCTCAAAACTGTCAAAAGCTCAAACGTCTGCAACAGAAGTCTTATTTCTCATCCAAACAATATAGATTTTTAATAAGACTCAAACTTTGACCATTCAAGCCATAAATAATTTCATACACCTTATGGTAGAGGGTACTCTCTTGCTCGTCGTCCTATGGTCAGATTTGTCTAGAAAAGGATACATTTCTATAGTATTTCAAAATCAGAACTTTTAAACACATTCAGGTCCAAATGTAATGGAAAAACAAACATTTTTTTCTCTTCCAGGGACACAATGTGATTTTAAAACACAATCAAATTTTAAGTCAGCTAATATAAACAGGTGCAACAAACATTAGACAGATAAATGACGATAGCTATGGAAGATAACTGGTTGATTAGATAATAGTATTGACTATGATGGATGACAGATAGATGCATACACAGATACATAAATGATGGAAATAATTTCCTTTGATAAGGAAGGTAAAATTTTGTGGGTGTTTCTTTTTTTCATAATAATGTAGAATCTTTTCTTTTTCTCAGCAAACACTGAAAAGGGTCACATTCTGAGAAAACAGTAAGTTAAGCACATGTAGACTGTTGTTTGTTTTGGTTGGTTGGTTTTGCATTTTGGTTTTTCAAGATAGATCGTGTGACCCTGGCTCTCCTAGAATTTGATTTATAGACCAGCCTGGACTTGAACTCATCGGGATCCGCTTGCCTCTGCCTCCCGAGCCTTGAGATTAAAGATGTACACAGCTGCTGCCACCAGGCTACACACACAGATTCTATCTCGAAGCTTCCCCCTACCCTTTCTTCTTTCCTTTCTGTCTGTCTCATTTTAAGTGCCTGCCTGAATTTATGTGCACCACATGTGCCTGATGCCTGTGAAGGCCAGAGGAGGGCATTGGATCTCCTGAACTTGGAGTTGTGAGAAGGTCCTGAGAACCAAATCCAAGTCCTCTGAAGAGCGGCCTGGGCTCCTAACCACGGAGCCATCTCTCTAGCCTTTTCTCCCCCACTTGGAAACTTCCTATTCTATCCTATGAAGTATTTGAGACTATTTGACTATTTCTTTTTTCAACTTCTGTCTAGCACTTCTTTTTTTTTTGGGGGGGGGGTTCAAGACAGTGTTTCTCTGGCTTTCTTGGAACTCACTTTGTAGACCAGGCTGGCCTCAGAACTCAGAACTCAGAAATCCACCTGCCTCTGCCTCCCAAGTGCTGGGATTAAAGGCATGCACCACCACGCCCGGCTTGTCTAGCACTTCTAATAGAGTACAAACTGGATTTTCCTGGGGAGATGAGCACAAACGCCTATTCACCCCCAAACAGAATGCCAGAGACCAACCAAAGAGGCAACTCAACCCAAGCCTAGCTTAGTGAACCAAAGAGCCTACATGGATTCTTACAGAAGCATGAGAGATGGGATACTCACAGGAACACGATGGCTCACGAGCAGCCACATCACTGAAGGGTTCCACCCCAGCATGGACGATGAGGTCATTATGAACACTTCCGGGTAGGCAGAGTCTCATCTTCATGGGCCTTTTACCTCCTCTACATACACTAGAGCACACTGAGGACTGGTGAAGCAGGAGTAATGGCCAGATTCTCAGATGAGCATATCGTGACCCCCTTCTACTGTGGAGTGTTAACTGCCCCATTACCATCTCCATCTAGCTATCCAGATCTGGCTCTCACGGCATTGTTTTACTTACTTCATTATATGGCTCAGTAACCAAGGTATTCTGCAGGTCACCACAGCAACCTGCGCAATGGTTATCTTATACCTGGAGGAAACATGACTACCGTCAACTCACCATGTAAGGACACTCTGGCCAACCATGGACAGACTGTGATGGTGGTCCCGGAAGATCACAATGGAACTGAAGAGCTACTGTCACCTAACAGTGGTGGCAGCTGTTGGGAAGTCATAATTATCGCTCACATGTTTGAAAACATGATGATGTTGACGTCAGCAAACCCACTTCACTGTTGCTTGTGTGAAAGGATAGTAGATATGATTATGTATGGTACTTGAAAATATACTACTGGTTTATGATATTATATTTATATGTACTATATAAATATAATACACTATATTATACTTTTTATTATTCTAGAGCTTATACTTTATACTTCTTTACAAACAATATTTCACTGGAAAACCAGCAAAAGAAGTCCTACACTTTCCATATATCCTGATGGAATCATTTTCTTCTCTATTTAATTTAATCCATGCTAACCTGTGTATGTACAGCCTAGTTATGATTTTTGGTCATGCTATCAATTATGTGTGGTGCTGTGATCTTCACACAATGACAAAATTGCCTGAAGTGCATTTCTCAGAATGTGTCATTACCAAGAGGTGTGTGATACTTGAAAATTAACAATGAAGTCAGCCATTGCAGCATGTCACTTGGACCTCACACCTCACAGCCACTTTTAAAGGAGTCTGCTAACTATTGTGGGAGATAGCACATGGACTTTTGAAGTCAAAGAACAAAATAAAGTCATAAATCAATGCTTTTCACCAAATATCTTGGTGAGAACTTGAGATAGGAAGGTTATAAGGGTGGAGAAATCTCCTACATATATTTGAGGGTTGGTAGAAGCTAGGTTGATTTCAGCAAGGCCTTACAAAAGTTTTACCTGTAGCCACCAAGATGTCCGAGAAGTATGAGGGTGACGGTAAATGACTGTCAAGGAGACTGAAGACAAACCAAGGTCCTCTGTCTGCAACGTTCCAGTTTCACAACAGAAAGTCTGGTCATCCATTAGCATACTGAATTCAACCCAGAGACAGTTTCTCCAGAGAAGCTCAGCTCACAGCATAGAGAAACTTTTAAGAGTGAAGAAATTTCATAATTTTGCATCTAATTTCTTCAACTAAATTGAAAGCTTTCTGGCCAGAGAGAATAACTTTTGGTCTAGATTTATACTTCAATATAATTCTCACTGATATAATTCCCAACAGTATCATTGATTCAGTTTATTTATTACTAAAGTAAGCACTGCTCACAAGATTCAGTGTTAATTGAAGAGTTTTGATCTAGACAAAGGGAATTAATATGAAGATCATAATATTTTGCAGCATCTCAGAACTATCTAACTGAACTAATGGGCAATTATATTCCATTCCATTATCTCCAGCAAGCTCAGTGAATACAGCAAATGGGCCAGAGGAAATTTATCACACTGATAGTAAGTACCTGTTCATTTATCCATGTTTCATGATGCCTGGATATATTAGTCAAGATACAGGCTATGCACCTAAAGCATTAAAATGCAATATATTAATAATGCAAAAGATTTTCTCCCTTCAGATTTGAAGTCTGGATGGGTAGTCCAGGGCTGTACTGTGAAGGAATATGCCCAAACACCTGGTATTTTCTTATTATTCTCTTAGCCTCGTTCCTGTCTTGTTAACTTCTATCCTAAAATGACTATCCAATTCCTGTGTTTATATCAGCTTCCAACTGGAGAAAGAAGAGTAAGAAAGAGCTGAAAATACACCCTTTCATTTCATAAGAACATTGTCTGGAGATTGTATATGGTACATTTTTTTTCAAGTGGAAATTTCTGGTTCCTTTGGAGACTCGGTCATATCATGTGATGTTCTCTGGAAGCTGTCATATGAGAGGATGTTTTCTGAGCAGACACTTGAGAGGACATGTGATGTTTGGAAAGACAATGAACGACACTCATGCATTGGTCTGCCCTGCAAAGCTTTGCTGGTTCTCACCGATCTTTGCTGGTCATCACTTCATAGAGAGAAATGTGCCAAAGAACTTCTCTTGGTATTCTGGCTGCTTCTTGCTGCTTCCACAGACTCTTGACAATTCGGCAGAGCCTCATGGTTTCTTCTGGATCAACCATCTGCTATTGATTCACGTTTGGTATTTGTCGATTGGACTGGACTGATGCTAGCAATTTCTGTTTGATATTTTGGACTAGACTGTTGATATCCTGACAATAAAGATTGGTATTGGCCCCAAATAACTATTTCTAAACAGGTACACTCCTCCCCCTAGTCTTATCAATCATCTTTATCCCCTAACCTTGACAGGCGGGCTAGAAGGCAGGTTGAAGCATTTAAGAACCCTTATTCAAGTATATTTTGAAAAATCTAAGCTTGCACTTTTTTCATAGCTAGTTTTTTTGAGAATTTCACACATGACTACTGTATTTATATCATTTCTATTATCCCCATCCAACTCCTGTGTTTTCTCTCTCTCTCTCTCTTTTTCTCTCTCTAATTATTACCTTCTTCCTTAACTTTTATTGCTAAGAAAACAGACAGACAGACAGACAGACAGACACACACACACACACACACACACACACACACACACACACATCTGCTGACTCAACTTAATGTCCATATGCATATGTCCTTAGGACTGAATATTTGCTATTAGATAAGTAGGGGGCTCATCCCTGGGGAAGACTGAATCTCCCTCTCTCAGAAGCCAAAACTTGCCTGTAGATCTTCATTTAGGAGTGGAGCCTTGTGGGATTTCTCCTACCCCATTGACATGTCAACTGGTGTTGTCATTTTGCAAGTCTTGTTTAGATGACAATATTGCTAGGGTTTTATGGATGTAGCTGCTCTGTCTGATATAGAAGATGCCATCTGAAAGCAGCCATCCTCACCCTCTGGCTTTCCACAATGTTTCCTGAGCCTTATATGTAGAGGTTGGGTTGTATATGTATCAACTGGAGTTTGGCATCCTATGCTCCTTTTGTGTGTGTGTGTGTGTGTGTGTGTGTGTGTGTGTGTGTGTTGACCAGTTGTGGGTTTCTGTGATCATCTCCTTTTGTGGCAAAAAGGAAACATTTCTTTGATATAGGGTGAGAGCACCACTTATCTGCTGTGTGTCCAGATCTAGGCCTGAGAGTGTGGGGGTGGCACTAGTGGCTAAGGTCCTGGGGAGCTCACCAGGAAAAGCCACTGAGAGAGTATCACTTATGGAAGTAGGCTTTGAAGTGTGGGGCCCCTGAGGCTGGGCTTGCTCCTGGGAGACAACACAATGGCTTTAAATGCCTTGCTTTGCCCAGAATCCAGTCATATTTAGCTTCTAAAGAGGCTGGAAAAATACAGTCTTTATCTGAAAAAGGAAGTCTGCAGTTAAAATTGAAGAGTTCTATTAGCAGAGACTTATGATAATGATGGATACTGGCAAGTAGCAGTTTCTAAGACCAAGACTGTCATTTTTTGATGATGTATCTTTCTTCATTGAGGTAGCCACTGATAAGTTACCCATGCTCTAGTATATAACCCAATACCTACACACATCCAAGAGAGGTGGGGGCTTTCTGGGAAGAAGAGGTTCTGGGGCAGTGGGAAGGGGAAAAGGAAAAGTAATAGGGTGAAAATGCTCCACAACTTTATATAGATACATAAAATTGTCAAAAAAGCAAACAAAATACTTTTTAATTTTTTTTCTTACTATGGTTAACTATAGGTACCTGAATCACCAAATAGTAACAGGAAAAGAACCACTAAAAAATATTTCTAGAACATGGTTACCTCTCACCACATTCATGCCTGCTAACTGCTGCAAAGATACTCCATTACCTGGCTCACTGTGATAGCATCGACACCCACCTCTATACCTCCATATTCCATTCATCAGTCTATCTTGGCCTTTCTTAAAGTCCGAGCTCATGATTCATCTTCTCATGAAGACGTCCCTAACACAGAATCCTACCCCATGGCCCTTCCCCTCCACAGAGGCAGACATACCCATCTATTTATCTTAATTATTGTGGTACTTACTGTCCCACAGTAGCACTTTGGTTCTTTTAATTAATTAATTTACCTAACATCTCAATTGCCGTTTCCTCTCCCTCCTCTCCTCCTCGCCTCCCCTCATCAGCTCCTCCTTCCTTTCTCTTCAGAAAAGGGGAGGCCTCCCATAGATATCAACCCCTTGGCATATCAAGTTGCATTAAGATAGACACATCTTCTCCTATTGAGGCTGGATAAGGCAGTCCAGTAGGAGGAAAGGGTCCCAGAGGCAGGCAACAGAGTTAGAGACAGCCCCTGCTCCCGCTGTTAGGAGTCCACGTAAAGACCAAGGTACACGTGTTACATACGCACAATATCACTTTCTAGTGCACCGTGGAATTGTTTATTATTATATCATTAGTTATTTAATGTATAAATGATTACATAATTATTTCAGAATGCTAAATTTGGGGATTTTTTGTTCCAGATATCTAGAACAATGTTTGGTGAAAGCTAATTAGAATATTTCACTTTAACATAAGGACCATTTTGAACTCAGTTATCTGAAAAGAGGCAGTATAAATGCAACAGTCTCTCTGCCGTCTCTGGACCAAGCAAGAAACACTCATACTCACACACACACACACACACACACACACACACACACACACACACGCACATGCGCACACACACACACACACACACACACACACACACACACACACACTGCTTTGTGTGAAACATGCCTTCCCAGTACCTTGAAAGAAGATACATTCTTGCCATCAGAGATGGGAGTAGAAACTGAGAACTAGGAAAAACAGTTCTTGTTAACTAAGCCCCTACCGTGAGGCTCAGGACCACCTATCTACTTACAAGACCCCGGAGCAGAGGGCCACAGCCACCAGTCAAACAGCTGGCACTCTACGGTGATCTAAGTCGCTCAGCTTTGTATGACGCGGGTTGGATATGTTCAATACATTTGTGACATGAAGTATTTTTCAGCTTAGAATATGCATGCTGGAAGTTATGCCCTGCTTCCTGAGGGACGTGTGTGTGATCTGTGAGAGCATTTCGGTTTAGGTGATCCTTTGGCTCCTGGCCTGCCTGTGGGAGCACTATGGGAGCACTATGGGAGCACTATGGGAGCACCACAGACACAGATGATCTATGTGCTTCTCTCCCATCCACTTTCAGGCATTAAGAACAGTAGAATTTTACTTCCCTTATATTGACACATGTTGGTGCTTAATATGACTCAAAACACTTATAAACAGCCAACAGCACATTAATCCCACACTCACATCTGTCCTGCACATTAATTCCACACTCACATCTGTCCTGCAGAAAGATTAGTATTTTCCTCAGTAAACTCAATTATCAGTTTTTCCATCTTATTTTTATTTTTATTATGCTGTCTCATCTTTTATTATTATAGAACCTACACCTTAGACAATTTTTTATTCTAGAAAGGAAGGAAATAATGCCATAGTTTGGTTTTAAAAAAAAAGTCTTTGTCCAGACGTGGTCACCTTTAAGCCCAGCATTCCAGACGCAGAGGCAGACAGATCTCTGAGTCTGACTGGGTCATGTGGCAAATGCTAGGCCAGCCAAGGCTTCACCATGAGACCATGTACACAAAACCCATTAGTATGCACCTCTTAGGGGAATGCTTCTACAGCGCTCGGTCCTCATTTCCATATACAAATTCCAGCTGGAAACTCATTGAGATGTCTTCCTCTCTGATATTTTTACATTTAGAACATTTTCCCATTATATACGTCAGTTGCATTTATTCATTTTTTTTGGGGGGGGGGTTTCGAGACAGGGTTTCTCTGTGTAGCCCTGGCTGTCCTGGAACTCACTTTGTAATTGGCTCTTGTTTCAGTGAGAAGAATGTGTTCAGGATTGTCTTTTCTAACTTGAAAACTGAGCTGTCAGGGTAAGCTCTCTGAGCTGTATGCAGTAGACCTTTGAGTCTTAATGAACCCTCGGCAGGCAGTCAGGAGACCTCCACACACAGTGGCTCTCCTGGTGCAGCGCCACATGTCAAGATTTTCCTCTTACCACACTCATCTGCCATCCCCTCTAGTTCCACCTGCTTTGCCGGTCACTCTCCGTTCCGTCCATGTGTTACACCCTGGAAATCCCGAGTGCCCGGCACTAAGATGCCCACAGGCTGTGGAAAGAATGCACTTTATTTTCCTAGGTCACAGGTTTCTCCTCTTCCCTTTTCTTCCTCTCTGACACTCAGCCCCTTTCCTCATTCATCAGAAGTAAATTCTCCTCAAGACCTTCTTCAGTTCGAGCATGCGCACGCCCCACACACCCCTCCCTTCCCAGGCACTCCCTGCCTTCCTCACCCCCTTCCTTTCGCATACAGCTGTCACCTTAAGGATATTTCGTTCTCAGAAGAGCTCACGAAGCTTGTTAAAGTGTCTCCTGTAAAAGTTTTGTAGGCACCCAGGTGTGGTGGTGCACACCTTTAATTGTAGCACTTGAGAGGCAGCAGAGGCAGTCAGATCTCTAGTGGTTGAGGCCAGCTGGTGAGTTCTAGGACAGCCAGAGCAAATAGTGAGACCGTGTGTGTGTGTGTGTGTGTGTGTGTGTGTGTGTGTGTGTGTCCATGTACACGATGGTGGGGCATTATATAAATTGTCTTCTTGCACCAAAGCTCCAATTCATTAACATTCAATTCACTGGGGGACCCTTCTGCAGTGAAGAAAAGAAAAAGATAATGAAGGCATGTCCATGAGTCTATCTCTAGATTACCTTTGCCCTGCTCTGGTTCCCAGAGAGCAACAAAACACAACGACCAAAACCAAAGGCAGCTGGAAAGGGAAGAGTAGGAACCAAACATTTCATTTAAAGGCTAAAATTCTAGCACAGCCTACTTCACGATCACCCTCCACTGCCCAGTCAAGACTGTGTTCTTGCATGCGTGTGTTTGTGCAGCATGTGTACATGTTGTGTACCCGTGTTCCTATGTGTGTGGGGAAGAATGTATACATGCAGAAATGTGTGTGTGTGTGTGTGCCCAAGACTGACACTGGGTGCCTTCCTCAGTGGCCCTCCTTGTACACTGAGGCAGGGTCTCTCATTGAACCCAGAGTTCTTTAGTTCTCTGCCTCCCCTATGCTGACACCATCTGCCACACTGGGAATCCCAGCTCGGGTTCTCACACTGTGTGGCAAGAGTTTTACCCTTGGGCTGCATCCCCTGCCCAACGATTTTATTTCCTCCAGTTCAGTTCATTCACACCTTAGTATCATTCTCAATAAACTTGGAAAAAATATCTTCATAAAGAAAATATACCATTGCTTCAAACATTTTTAAGATTTATGTTTTATATATTTAAATATGACTTAAATTATAAATGTACATATATTATAACATCTAATTACACCACAATATATAAGTGGAAATTATAGGATGTATTCATAAATGTGCATTTGTAAATATATACTTATATACTTTAAACTATTTTTTTTCTTTTTAAAAACTTTTTTGTTGGGAGAGAGGAGAGGGGACCTAGGGGTGGATTTGACTAGGGTACCTGCCATACATGGATGAAATTGTCAAAGAACAAATTTAAAAATTACTTTAAAAGCAAAGGAAAAGCTTTTGTGGGGTGCTTTTTCTTGACTCCTTCAAATTTTATTTCTGTGCGTAGCCCCACAGCGTAGTGTTGGAAGATACGTATGTATGTGCCATCTTATAAGCATGCATTGTCCCTGATCGCATAATTGTTGGGTTAACTCACATCCTTGGTCACTGCAGCCAGCCTCCTCAGCAGGTGTCATCAGGACTGGGGCTTTCTTCAGTACACACGTCATGGGAGTCTGTTTTTAAATTAGCGCTCAGTTTCTAGTTCTATAAATTAGTTTTCACTGTCTTTGCCTTATTTTCTACATGGCTCTGCCTTTAGCATCATTAATTTCGTAGATATTCTATATATATGTTCGATACTATTCCTTTTACAGCTTTGGTCTTTTTTCTCATTGTTCCTGGTATTTTACAGGAAGGTTGAGATCAAATATTAACACTTTGCTTAACAGTTTGAGCTCTTGCACATATAAAAGTAACACTACATACAATTAAAGTACTATTTTACCACATTTTTTCTCCATTCTTAATTTTTTATTTTAAATTTAGATCTTGAAGGCTGGAGCTGTAACTCAGTTACTAGAGTGTTTTCTAATGTGCACAAGTATAAAATAAATTACATATTCTAGCTGGCCTGTGTAAAAGACACACAATCCAAGTATTTTATTTACAAACTGTAAGCCTAGATTGGGCACGTGTGGCTGACATCCCAGCCATATGTCCCTTGTCACTTGCTGTTCCTCCTGGTCACATGCTCATGGTCCATCTCCTCTCATGGCTTCCTCCTCCTCTCTTGGTCTCCTTCCTTCTCTTATTCTGTCCTGAGACCTCCTCACTCAATCCTCAAGACCCGCCTTTCTCTCCCTACTGTCCAATCACAGGCTCTAGCTTTTAATTAACCAATTAACTTTAAACTGGGGAACAGGGTTTCCATAGCACCACTTTGTGAACCTGAATATCTCTTCCTGGTGGGCAACCAGATTCTGGAGGCCAGTATTTAGCATTTGAATACATAGATCACCAAGCCAACCCTCAACGCACAAGGTCTTGGGTTTGATCCTAGCACTGCATAAAGCAATGGGGGTGGTACACACCTGTACTCTTCATTCAGAGGAGGTGGAGGCAGGAGAATCAGGAATTAAACTCAGTCTCAACTATACAGCAAAAACAAAGCCAGTCTGGGGCACATAAAACTTTCTTTCATTAGGTAGGTAGTATGTATGTATGTATGTATGTATGTATGTGATAGATGATAGAGATAGATAGATAGATGATAGATAGATAGATAGATAGATAGATAGATAGATAGATAGATAGTCAGATCTTGTGTCAACCTAGGGTTCGATCTGTATAAACACAGACAAGGTTTTTCAAATCAATGACTAAAATTGTCATGTGTCATTTAATTGTTCATCCGGCTGCCACTAAAACTCTGCTGCCCTTGTTAAATAAATAGATTGAATTTTTAATCCCATCATGTTTTCCTTTGCCCTGTGCAATTCTTTGTCAATTTTCAGTTTCTCTTCCCATAGATGTACGGAGACTATAATATATGAATGGGAAAGTCTACCATTATGGTTCCTTTTCAATGTAATGCTGACTATTCTTGGTTATTATATTCTCTTTAATGTTAGGAACAGTTTGTCAAACCCCACTCATAAAATGACTTGTAACTGAGAAAAAAATAGAATTTACTGAATTGGGTCCATTTATTTTTTACCATCATGCATTCAGGTCTTCTATCATATATTAATACTTTGAAATCATATCTCTCCAACACTTATGACTCTCTTAATGAAGTAATACATTTTTTTCTGTGAAAGTCTGAGTATTGTTCTTTGTACTTTCTGGATACATTGCAAATTCGTTTGTCGCAATCTGTAAAGATTTTATTTCCAAAAGAAGACAGACAGCAGGCCAAGTGATTAACAGTATGAATTGAACAATAAAAGGTAAATGCTTAAATTAAAGTCCCATTTGTGCCATAACCATAGCAAGTTTTCCAACCTTTCTGTGTCTCTGTTAAGTCCAGTTTACTCTTCTATCAAATGAAAAGGTTTTTTTCATGGATTTTGTGGTGAGAAGACAGAGACAAAAGGCTTAGAACTATGCCTAGCACATGAAAGCTATGAATTGGTTTTATCAGGCAGGATGGGTTAGGAGATGCTTTGTAACAAATAATTATATGTGTAATTATGTATGTATGTACATATATATATATATATATATATATATATATATATATATATATACACATGTATGGAGAGAGAGAGACAGAGAGACAGGCAGAGAGAGAGAGAGAGAGAGAGAGAGAGAGAGAGAGAGAGAGTTAGAGTTGAAGGTTAGCATAGACAACATAACTGAGTTCCCAGACTTGGTTACAAGAAAATGAGACACTGTCTCAAAATAAAAATCAAGGTTTTCTCTCCTTTCAAAGTCCATTTCCTTTCACTTTCTATGGACCACAAAATCATTTAGTGTTTTATAAGGCTGAAGGTTCAACTGATTCAGTGAGATTTTAGGACTAAGGTACATCCTATAAAGAGATAATGACTCCACTAGAAGGTCATTACAACTAGCTTTTAAATACACAGACAAGCTACCTATTCTACATGCAACTAAGATTTTATGGTGACTTTGCAGGTCAAAACGTGTTCGGATTCAAGTCATGTCGGCCCAGGTCAAACCTTATTAAAGCTTATACCAAGCAAGCTATTTTCCCAGCCTCTGCTGGGGGATAATAACAGCTGCTGCACAGGCTTGTGCAGACGTTACATGAGTTACATGGTAAAAGCTCCGAACTGGTCCCTAATAAGGATGGAAGCATTGGTTCCCTTTGACTGCACTTGTGTATGAACATATCTACAAGCCTTCCACCTGCCTTGTAGGATGTCCTACAAGAAACCACTACCCCCAACACTTATTTTCCCCTTTGTCTCTTTCCACCAGCCACTTCCTTTGTTGGTAACACTTGGACCTTATAAATAAACAGATAGCCTGTTATTAATTATGACTAGGTTCAGCCCAGTGCAGCTAAATTAGTTCCATAAGGTCAAGCTGGTGCCAGAATGAGTCACCAACACAGAGAGCCACTCCTTCCTCCCGCAGGGTTGGTTCTGCAGCGGCCTTGGCTACCTTCTGGTCTTAGAGGTCAGAGTCACCGAGGAGTGATGGGGACAAAGGCCTCGAATGTCTTCTTGCTTCTGCTCCTCTAGCCTCTCAGAAATGAACAAGCTGGCATTTACCCGGGAACAGTCAGGTCATATTAGGACAATGAAAATGTCACATTGATTTCTCTCTCTGACTCTACTACTCAAACCTGATTCTCTTCTGTGAGCTTCCCTATTTCTCTCTCTTTCCCTCTCAATTATCCTCTTTAAAATGCTTCTCCTCTCCAGCTGGCATCCCTCAGCCCAACACACCAACATCCCCACCCTCTCATGAGTCTCCTCCTCATCCCCTCCTCCCCCTAATGCATTCAAAATTAATGATAATGACATCCACACCAATAATAAGCAGTTGCCTGCTGGATACACAGCAGGAACACAGAGTTCTCCCCAGAGTGATTGCAGGTGGTTTCCTGAGACCCACCAGCCTGGTAGCTGAGTGGCTGAGCCACAGAGAGGCATGTGGAAAAGCGTGGGTGGTTCCCAGTAAGACTCCCACCAGAACCACTTTGCTGCCAGTCCTTCTGACAAAGAAACGTCTGATACAGTCAAGTGCATCTTGGCTCACGAGGTTTGTGTGCCTATGTGCTCAGTGCCTCACAATACGGTTTCCAAAGGAAACTCAAACTCAGTCTGTGGGAGAGATGAAAAGGAAATTAATGAGTCCCACTTGGTGTTTTTACTAAAATCGTTGACAGTCTCTGGATTTTGTGTCTGGCCAGATCTTGTTATAAGAAGAAGTAAAGCAGGCTTGTGCTTTTCAGACCAATGTCATAATCCGCCTGTTAAAAATTACACTGAAATGCCCAGTGATGCCTCCATTTGCTAGGCAAAGTGAATGCCATAGATATGCAGTGTAGTTAACTCAAGAGTGTTAACTCTTACCCTTCATGTGCCTATGTGTGCATGAGTGCGTGTATGCATGTGTGTGGGTGTGGGAGGGTAGGTGGGTGTTAAGTTTTTTAGATTTATTTTTAAAGGATGGGTGCTTTTCTGCATGCATGTCTTTCCATCACATGCATTACTGGTGCCCAGGGAGGCCAGAAGAAGGCATCGGATCCCACGGGTCTGGAGTTACAGACAGTTGTGAGCCGTGATATGCTCGCTGGACATTGAGCCCCGGACCTCTGGAGAAACCGCCAGTGCTCTCAACCTCTAAACCATCTCTGTAGTCCTAGCTCTTACCTTTCTATAATGAGAAGTTTGGAAACAGATGCAGAAGCATGGGTATCCCAAACTCTCCACTTAACTCTGCCTGTGAGTTTGGCTTTATGCTTCTAATTTTTATTTACTTACTATTTTCCTATTTAAGAATTTTTGATGTTCTCAATGTATCTGTATGTGTTTTAAGCTACTCAAATCCTTTGAGAAATAAAACAGATTTTAGAAGAAACAAATGAAGCCATAAACTCTGCCTCTGCACAGCCATCTATCTAGTCCATGATTCTTCATCTATAATGTGACTTTTAGCTCAGAGAAGATTTTCATTTTGTCACCTCATTTACAGATAGACTTCATAAAAACATTTTATTAAAATGTCATCAAAAGGATGTGTGAGATGGTTGGTAAAGTAGCTTGGTGCCAACCCTGACAGTCTAAACTTGGTCCCCACAACTCACACAGGTGGAGAAAGAAGTCCTCTGACTTCCATATGTGCTCTGTGGAAAGTGATGCTCTCCAGCCCCCCACCACCACCACATGCACACAGAAGGAAATAGCAGGAGATAGATAGATAGATAGATAGATAGATAGATAGATAGATAGATAGAAGATAGACAGATAGATAGAAGATAGACATATAGATAGAAGATAGATGATAAATGCATACATAGAGAGACAGTCAGACAGATTGATGGGTGATAGAAGATAGATAGACAGGCAGACAGATAATAGATGTATAGATAGATAGACAGAGATAGACAGAGATAGATTGATAAATGATAGAAGATAGACAGACAGACAGACAGACAGACAGACAAATAGATACCCAGATACATAGATAGAAGATAGATAGATAGATAGATAGATAGATAGATAGATAGATAGATAATACATAGATAGATAGACTGACAGATGATAAATAGATAGACAGACAGACAGAGACAGATGGTAGACAGGCAAACATGATAGACAGACTGATGATAGATTGATAGATAGATAGATAGATAGATAGATAGATAGATAGATAGATATCATTTGGGTTAATAATTTTTCAAATATGTTTATATGTATATGAATTTAGATTATAAATTCATGTGTAACTCTAAAAAATGGATCTTCTTGTGATCTATATCAATCATATATATGTACATATATGTATATATATATATATATATATATATATATATATATATATATCTTCCTGCGTGTGTGTGTGTATACACACACACACATATATATTTCATATATATATATATATATATATATATATATATATATATATATATATATATTTGATTTTGATTTTTTTACCTGAATTATCCAGACACATAATTTCAACCCAAGCTAATCTTAGGGCATAAATAAAGCAGGCATTTACTGCTTGTCTGACCTCTATTCATTCAAGGCCATGAAGTAACTGACCCATCACAAGGATGACAAGTAACCCATCACACGGATCACAGTGTCTTCTTCAACTTTCAACCAGCAGGATGATGTGAGAAAAAAAATCATTGTATTTATGAACTAAACCAGTGGTCTTCTTTTTTAAGATGTATTTTTATCTGTGGGGGTGGGTATGTGAGTGTATGGGGAATAGGGGTGGAGTACGTGGCTATGGAGGGTTATATGTGGGGTGAGTATGTGGGGAATAGAGGTGTGGGGGATCAGTGTACAGGGAATGAGTGTAGGGGAGGCAGGGAATGGGGGGATATGGTGTTTTCCAGCTATGCAAATGTCCCAGTATTTGTTAATACAATTTCTTATTCATCATCAATTGAACAGTACACACTGTAAGTACATATTATTTGATGGTTCATTTTTAAAAGTGCCTCAAGCCAGGGTGGATTAAATACAGGTAAACAGAAAACACTGCTACTGTTGGCCAGTCTGACTCGTCCCCCCAGCTCTGCTTACCCCGCTGGGCACCACACACACATCCAAATCCTGCTCGTCTAGCTACAGCACCTCCTAAACCAGAAGCTAGAGTGGAAAATTACTAACAGCCAGGTCTGCCCGACATCCTTTATGCAAAGCTATGTCCAGAGAAGTTCAAAATACCAGGGTGTGACATAGAGTAATAATCTACATGCACTTTCTGTTGAGAAAAAAAATAACATGTATAAATATAGCAGAGAGACGGGTAAGATAGGAAAGGTTTCCCTCCCAATTACTCAGCCACAGGGGAAAGGAAGGAAGGGGCTTGTTGCTAGAGTCTGGAAACTGTTCTCCCAAATCAATCAGGGCACCAGCTATTCTAGGCTGACCTCAGTCTTTGCAAGTTCATAAACTATTATCATATTCAATACCCTGGGTTCTGATGTTCTCATTGTGAAGCGTTCTCATTTGTTTCACACAATGTGGGCACACACACACACTCACACACACACACACACACACACACACACAGAGATGGCCACACAAATCAGCAATATGGTCTAAGGGTGGGTTTGCCGTTAGTCCTGGTCTAAGGTACTATATTTTCCTACTGACCAAACATCTTTGTGAACATTAAATTTACTAAGCCTCAATTTCCCTTTGTAAAATGGAGGAGGGGAGCACTTCTACATCAAGGGTTAGTAATTATTAAGATGGATCCGAAATTAAGTGCAAATTACCTCCTTGTTCCTGATGCAAATGAAGCCTTAGTTATATAGGAACTTCCATTGCTATTATTATTATTATTATTATTATTATTATTATTATTATTATTATTTAAACCTCAGTCTTTAAAAAAATTATTAAGGAGATTCAATACTGATTACAAAGAATAACTTTTGTTATTCAAAAGAAGCTCCGCAACTTTAATCCTTCTCAGAATTTCTGATGTTTCAGTTGTCACCTAATATGCCCTAAAACCCAAAAAGGTGATAAAATCACATCAATTTGTGTTACAGATAAAAGCTTAAAAGTACTAATTAGATAAAAGGCTGACATGACTTTTCTAGGTGACTGGGTTGTAGTGAGTGGTCACTCAGATAGCATTATTACTAATAACGGCAATAATTATTAAGCCCTTTAATGGCTCATAATTGTAAATGAATCTTCCACCAAAATGCCACATCTTTTTTAAAAAATTCTTTTTGTAGATAAATCTGGTTTTTTGTTCACCATCAAGCACAGTCTATAGATGTCCGTACCAGAGACTTTCTGCTCCGGCAGTTTCCTGCAGACACTTGGCTGGCAGGTGATGGGCTGTGTAATGTTTCTATATACCTTCAAGGGAAAAGGAGCTCGCAGGGAGAGACTGAAGGGACTCACATTCAATCCAGAGGAAAAACGAGTCAATGAGATTTTATTAGCAGTATAAAATCTTATAAATGATTCATTTGCCTGAATGTATTGAGAAGGGTCTTTGGCTTTTTAAGACAACTTAAAAGGCAATCTGAGGACAAATCAGAAAGGCGTATCTGACTCACTTCCAAAAGGAAATATTATATCAGACTGTAACAACGTAGGTTGCAGAGAAGGCCTATAAAGAAAACGTAATGTACTTAAGTCACTCTGGACGCTCTCCAGCCCCGGGTTACTGTGGTGACGATTCCGTCCTCATTTATTTGTCTGACTCCAAACTGGAGACTCACTCAGTGTTCCTGTATTTTTTAAGCCAACCCACACTAACTCCTAGTTTCACTTTGCAGATGTTTCTGGTTCCATTTGCAGTTCTTACTTGGGAGAGACAATCTCTTAGCAAATTCTGGAGGCAGCTAGGCGCTTTGACAGAAAAATTGGAGCTTGCTTGACTAAGTAGGCAGATTCGTCAGCATACTGTTTTCCATGGCCAGTAGCATCCTTCAGTAACACCATACTTCTTCCTTTGATGACAGAAAATGCAAAAAGCCAGCAATCATCGGCTACCTACCCTGCCGTTCCAAGCCTAGAGCCTTCCTGCGTCCGCATAGTTTCAGACATGCGCAGTGTCTTCCTCCAGCTGCTTCAGACATAGCTCAACTATCGGTGAATTAGAGAAATCTTTTTTTTTTAAATCTCCACTTGGGAGGCAGAGGCAGGCAGATTTCTGAGTTCGAGGCCAGCCTGGTCTACAGAGTGAGTTCCAGGACAGCCAAGGCTATGCAGAGAAACCCTGTCTCGAAAAAAAAACAGGAAAAAAAATCTCCATCATCCTGGTCCAAGCTGTCAAAGCGACTGAAAAACAAAGGAGAGAAACGACAGAGTTTCAGAAGCTGGGGGCTCCAAAAAGGAGATGTAGGATTTAAAAGCTCTCCATCTGGAGTTCTGAAAATTCTGGTCTTAAAAGAAGCTCAATGAAATCCCCCTCACCCAGTGAGCTTCAGGGAGGGCGGCTGCGGGGAAGCGGAATGTCTTGGAGTTTTACATTTCCTGGAGAATATGAGGGTAGACACTAAATGTGTGGTGGCCAATCTTAGGTTCATCAATATTTATTAAAGCTACCTCAGTTATGAAGAAGTGTTGGTCTTGATAGTCTTTTGGAGTGAAGGAGTGAAGTCTAGCACACGCTGTTCCCAGTGCCAGATCCCTGGTGGCTTAGAAATCTTTCTTAAGTGATTCCATGGTCCTCATTACCTTCAAATGGGGCTCTAAAGGCCATCAATGTCTACTTACACTGTAGACATCACTGTAAAGTGCCCTGGGTATAGGAGTAACTCAACGGAGACACACTTTCCCTCTTGACCTCTGGCTACTTCCTGCCACGAGTGTGTCCTGGGTTTTGTTGTCCTTTAGACTTGTTTGTGTGTGTGATGCCAGGATCAGATGCAGGGTGTGGTTCGTGCTCTGCAGCGCTCTGCCTCTGAGCTGCATCACAGCCGTAACAGCTTTTTAATAAAAACCTAACGAAGACCAAGCCTGCAGCACGCAGTCTCTGAGAATTAGAGATATAATGGTTTACTCCACGTTAAGCATGACCGTGTAAGGCTGTTATTTCAAAATACAGAATCTTTTATTCTAGAGGTGAAACAAAAAATTTTGGGACAAATATCAATTTAATAACTACATAGAAGTTTGATTATATTTTCTGTGATCTTGGATTATTTTTTACAAGAATGTAGAATTTATCTTTTGTATTTAAATGCCAAATTGAATAAGGATAATGCTTGTGGATTTACCCTGTTTCAAGTTGATAGTCTTAAAGACCTATTGCTGCTTATGAAGATCTTTATAAAACACACATATAATACTTGTATTGTCCTATGGATATGATTTGAATATGAAATGTCCCCTGTAGGTTTATATGTTGTAAGCCTGGTCGCCAATGGTGGCATCATTTTGAGAGGTGATACAAACTTTAGAATTAATACTTAGCTGAAAGCCGTATGTGATTAAGGATAAGGGTGAACCTATGGGAGTACCTTGTCCCTGGCCCCTTTCCATCTCCCTTTCCTCTACTTCCTGGTGGTCACAGTGTGAACCCTTCTGCTCTACCCCACACACACACATTCCCCTTGATTGACAGACACCTGCAAAACCTTGAGCCAAAACAGAGCCTTGCTCCTTTAGGTAATTTCCATCAGGCATTTTGTCACAGTGACAACAACTATAATTTGTCCATTTGTCTGGGATAGGAAGAGCATTTGGATTGCTGTTTTGAGAACTTTAATCAAAAGCTAATATCATCTCATGCTGTGCACTCATCTTAGAGGCATTAATTAGAAAATATATAGAGAAGCATTGTGACCATTCATGTCAGTGTCAGGTTGACAGAATCTAGACTCACCTGGGAGACGGGTCTCTGGGCAGGACCATAGGGGATTATGTTGACTATAACCTTCCTATACTATATCTGAAGTCACCTATACAAATACACATATATAGACATTAAAGGCTAGCATCCACATATAGTAGCACATATATGGCATTTGTCTTTCTAAATTTCCCTTTAATTACTGCTCTTCCTCCTCCTCTTCCTTCTCCCTCTCTTTTCCTCCTCCCTTCTTTTTCCGTGTGTGGGTATTTTGTCTGCATGTTTGTCTGAGTGTCATGTGTGAGCCTGGTTCCCTATGAGTTCAGAGAGACTCAGATTCCTGGGAGCTGGAATTACAAATGGTTGTGAGCCACCATATGCATGCTGAGAATCAAACCCAGGTCCTCCAGAAGAATCAGCCAGTGCTCTTGAATGCTGAGCCGTCTCCCCAGTCCTCTAGCTCTCAGTTCTTTCTGGCTCTTTCTGGCTATACTTCTTGCTTGCCTTGATCCATATTTGAAATCACGTAAATAGTTTATGTTTCTATGAGCTGAACTTTGGGTACTCTAGGCCGTTGGTCTGCACATCCCAATATTGGACATCTCTGCTTTTCAACTCTTGGGATTCGAAGTTTGATTTGTAGAAATCCTGGAACATAAACTTGAGATACTTCTGAAGTTTCTTTATTTGTTAAATTTAAGATTGTTTCCAGTTGAGCAAAATTTGAGGGAGTTTGCCATCAATAGACCTTCACTAAACAAACCCTGATGTTACATAGTTCATAGGCAAGAAAATAATCCTGTAAGTGTACTACATAAATAACACAGATGGTTGTGAAGGTGGCATAAATGAGTAAATTACACAGTACTCGAATTGTATGTGGTGAGAAGAAAATTCAGCAGAGACAAACCTCTTCCTTTGCAGTGTAGACTGTAGGGCTTGAGAGCTAGACAGTGGGTTGCAGGACTGTTAAATCTTTAACCTTGATGTTTAATGCAGAACAGTCTACAGAGCTACATTAGCATGCATTTTAAGTTGCTAGTCGAAACAGATGCAGATCTGCCTACAAATGCAGAAAGCTTGTTAGTTAGTTCCCTATCACAGTAAGTGTAACCTAAGGACGACTTTGAAGGACACAGACTTTCCTAACTGTGCTGTGAAACATTGCTTCCAGGAGTAAATCTGTAAGCCAAGTGCAGACAAACCCTTCTTTCGTTAGTAACTAATATTTGGTGTATAATGCTATGATTTTCCTATAGCAGGTCTTAGGTATTTTGTGGTTCCTTCTTTTTCCCACCCTTTATCCCTTTGGTTTCACCTCCTATCACTAGCTAGGAGAGAACAAACAATAGAAAAAAAGAGAGAAAGAGAGGGACAGACAGACAGAGAGACAGACAGACAGAGATAGAGATAGAGAGATCTATGAATCTAATCCCTTTCTTCTTGTTTCTTCTTTGCTTACAGACAGTCTTTGCCACTTTGTGGGCTCTTTTGTTTTTCTGAGCTCATCCTTTAATCCCCCACACCAGGTTTCATCACTTATCACAAGATAGGAAAGAAAGAAGGATAGAACGGAGAGAGGAGAGAGGGTGGGGAGAGAATCTCTGAATCTAATTTCTTTCTTCTTGTTTCTTCTTTGAGCACAACCACTAACAAACTGCAACCAACTACCCTGAACTATCAACAACTATCAATGCCACCTCTTGGAGCCCTAGCATTTATATACCCTCTGATAAGTTTCTGGAATTCCAAATGTCACACAATCACAGAGACTATCTGCAACTGGCAAAACCATGTCTCTGTTAGAGCACGAGGTAAATCATAGTCAGTTGCTGCAAAACAGCCCCATATCCCCACACCTGGGATTAAAATGAGAACATAATCTTATAATATTTCTGTTGTTTTTTTAAGAAACCAAAATTACAGAATTTTCACTATATTTACACTTCATATCTCAGTAAAACTCAACCCTGGATAAAGCGGTAACAGTCTGTTCTACATCCATGAGTATGAAGTAGCATGTATTTGAATGTATATAGAGAAATAGCATAAATATATTTTATATAAGCATATACAGGTATAAATTAAAAGTATAGGAACTGGGCTAATTCTCCTTTGGATAATGTTCACTAATATACACAAAGCCCTGGGTTCAAGCCACAGCATTGCATAGCGAGGCATGGTGTTGCACGCCTTTAAGCCTAGCACTCCGGATGTGGAGAGAGGAGGATCTGAAGGTCAAGGTCATCGTTGGCTACATGAGGAGATGAACTGATTTGAGATGTAACCTACCATAAAAACTTGTGAGCTAAGACTGAGAGCTGAGAATCAGTTTTTTGAGTATAGCAATAAGAATGTCTCAGGGGCTAAGTATAAGGCTCAGTCAGTAAAGGCTTGACTGCAGAAGCAAGAGAGCTTGGCCTCCACATATACCTGCACAGGCAAGTACACCCCCACATGTGTGTACACATGCATATAACACACACACACACACATACACACAACATAGTCTCTTAATGTTCTGAGCAGCCTTTGAAAGTGGGAGAGCAAAGGGATGGATGCTTCCTCCCTTCAACTCCCTCTGAGAGATGTTGTACTACCTGGGTGAGGTGTGTGCCTATGGGTCTGTAAATGCACTTAAGCAGTATAGATTCATATCAGGTTCTGTGTGCTCTCTCACACAGACCAAACAACTAGCCACAAAGTGAATTGATAAAATGGCAAAGTGGCCCCAGAGTTGAAGGTCAGGAAGGGGATAAGGAGGTCTGAACCAACTAGAAAAATTACCATGATGATGGGAAAGCCTGCCTTTAGCATTTCTATTTAGTCCCTGACACGCACCCTTAACGTTCTCCTCAACCAATTTCCTACTCCATTTCTTGTTCACCCTATCCCCCAGCCAAAAATATATTCACCTCTGACCTCTTCCTCTCAGCTTTAATCTAGCTAAGTCATTCGTGTCCAGATCATGCCCAGATAAAACTGAGAAATCTGACATAACTTTCCCCAAAGCGTAACAATAAAGATAAGGCTAATAATCATGGTTATCCTATTCTCTGTTATTTGCCACAAATTTTTCTTCAAAATTGAGGTCCCTCTTCCAGATCATCTATAACCAGAATGAAGATATAGAATAGCCTCCAATGTGATAAGAAGTCATATATTTATGAGGAGATTAATGTAGCCATGCTTCACTGTTGCAGAACAAAGAAGGGAATTGTGATGTAGGTATTCATACCCATACCCTGTTGTAACCATCATAGATATAAGCTCTGAGTGCGCAACTCTGAAGGAGACATCTCTATCACCATCATGACCACCTTACTCACTAACATCTACCTAAGGCTCTGGAAACATCAGGGGAGAGGGGGCGGGATAAATGTAAGAGCCAAGGATGGAGAGGAGTGCCATGGAAACAGAGTCACAGGGCCACTGTCCTCAAGAACTCACAACAGCTATAATTATTGCAACAAGATCCAGCCCATCAGCATGCCTGCATGGATGAGGGAAGGGGTATGTGAAACCCTACCCCTAACTGAGTAGCTATTTGCATGAGGTCATGGCTTCTGGGGAAGGAGAGCCATTTTTCTTCAAAGGTAGTCATGGGTAGACTGTCCATCTAGTAAATTACTCCATGTTCCTGCACATGCAAAAGCCCTATGGAGCTCAGCGTGCTGGTAAAAAAAAAAAAAAAAAAAAAAAACCTGAAAGACATGAAGGTAAAAGACTTGATGGGAAGAAGAAAGGTGAGAGGGGAGATAGGGGGGAGATTAAGACAGGGAGATGAAGAATGAATACCCTGTGCAGATATGAACTGTCCAATGAATACATTTTAAATTATTTAAAAGAGAGAGAAAAAGAAAGCAAGAAAGAACCTCTAACAATGTGCGCCATAAGGCACCTACATAATAAAGGATCCTCCTAAGACAGACTTTCCCTCAACTGCATAGGAATTGGCTGTTTATTAGCACACCAAGAGAGATGGATGTTGAGCTGGAACTGGCAGCTACTTCTCCCACAGTTTAGATGTAGACGGAGCACTGATTCTGGAGGCAGGAGATGATACTTTGAGCAAATTATTTGGCAGCACTCATTCGACTGTCCTTGTTAGGACAAGGCAGAGTAGGATGGGTGTGAAAAATCTTGAGGACTCAGAGGCTCCAGATACAGCTGCCGTCCTCAGCAGACTGGAATCCTGCCAGGACCATGGAGGGAGTCAGCGTCATTCAGCAACCATGTGGAGTTTCCATTCCCATATCAACGACACAGAATTAAAAGTTTGACTTCTACCTTTGTTTTTGCTTTGCCTACTTTATTAGCATATATTTTATGGATAATAATGAGTTTTCTATGACAGTTTCAAATAGTATGTGGTGTTTTTCAGGCACATTATCTTTCTACTTCTTGTTTGATTCCTGCTCATCCCTAGCTCTTTGTGTGTGTGTGTGTGTGTGTGTGTGTGTGTGTGTGTGTGTGTGTGTGTGTATGGCGTGCACATATGTACTGCTGTGTTCGCACACATGAGTGTAGAGGTGCAGAAACTCAATGCAGAGGTCAAAGGAAGACATCAACTGTCTTCTTCCATTGATCTCCACTTCGGTTTTGGTTTGGTTGTTGTTGTTTAGGGGTGTTTTTGTTTCTCACTGAACAGGAAGCTCACAGGTTTGTCTAGGATGACTGGACATCCTAATCCACCCATCTCCACCTGCCAACACTAGGATCACAGACACACAGGCACACATGCAAATGCTCAGTCTTCACACGGGTGCTGGGGAGTTGAACGCAGGTCCTCCTTATACTGCAAGCACTCTTACCTACTGGGCCATCACCCCCAGCACCCGACTTCCTACTTCATGAAGCTTTTCCCTATTTTTCTTATCTCTGTGTGTGTGTGTGTGTGTGTGTGTGTGTGTGTGTGTGTGTGCGTTGCTTCCAGGAACATGGGCTACAACTGAGAAGAAAATATCTCTCCCTTCCCCAGCTACCATTAACTGCCTTCAGATCCTCAGAGAAAGGGCCTCATGAACCCCTTCTCCATCCATGGTGGAGTGTGGTCGGGCCCTGACTCATACAGCACAGCTACGGAGATTTACAGTGCAGCAGCCTTAACATAGCCAAGAAGACTGTGTTACTCAGCACAAGACCCCTCCTTTAAGCTCTTATATCCTTTCTTTGAAAGCATATTTTGTCCCAGAGGACCAGTGTAGAAAGTGCATTTAAGAAAGCATATTAGTCAGGGTTCTCCAGAGGCTAGGATGAACACATGTTTAAAAGATATTGATTAAATTGGCCTACATGATATGGTCTGAGTAATTCACTACAATGGCTATCACCCAGTAGAGTGAAAGAGAATCTGATATCTCAGTCCATGAGAATAGATGCCTCAGAAGTACCAGCCTTGCACTGAAAGCCAGTATAACCCTAGAAAGCTTCCAGTCTTAAATCAATGTTCAAAGACAGCAGAAGCTCGTTTCTGAGATGACCCAAGGAATGCGGCTGATGTAGCAGCAGGGTGGATGAACTTGCCAGTGAGAGTGAAGACAAAGAGGCGAAAGCAAAGCTGCCTTTGTCTATCTGATTTATTTTTGGGCAACCACCAAAAGGTGCCATCCATAACTAGTGAGGGCCTTCCCACTTCAAATAACCTTGAGAAAATCCCTCACGCATATGCCCAGAGGCTTGCCTTTGAGTGGATTCCAGACCCAGACAAGCTGACAACCCAGATTAATCATCACAAGAAGTAACAGTGAGGATGTGCTTTAAATGTAGATCTCCTGCCTGATATACTCATGCCCCTGAGTTCAACCCCAAACGTCACAGAAAGAAAAAGATGCAGGATGTGTTGTCTCGTCTCAGCATCACAGGCAAGACTAGATGTAAACGCTTCTTAGTTGATCTGAACCTTTTGGGGGTGTCTAGCTTAAAAACTAACAGTAAGGTTACAGAAGGAAACGTCAGCCATTGTCTGGGTCACAAAATGTCACCATTCTTAATCTCGCCACACAAGTTCTGTGCCTTTTAAAAGCGGCTAACTTGAAATGTGCATCAAAGCTGGCGAAGCAGGCTAGGAATGTTTCTATAAAATCACCTGGGAAAATCTGCAGGCCAACAGGAAACCTCGCTCAGTGTATGGAGGTTGGGGGGATAGTGGCCAATTACGCTCCCAAAATGAACTGCCTGCCGATTCCTGTCCATTTGCTTAAACAAACTTCCTTTCTGGCTTATTTTCCATAATGTGACCATTCTGGGCTCGTTCAGACCACAAAGAGAGATCAGTTATTAATCTAGGTCCGTGTGGGAAAGAAAAAGACTATTTTTGCTTCTAAAAGCTTTAAGGGAGGAATAAAAACTTAACCTAACTCCTTGGAGCTTCTCTGTAGCTTTGCAGGAAGCCGAACTGGAGCAGAGGCAGGCAAGCAAAGGTGGGCTCATATCACAGGGTGTGAGGAATAGCTTTAACGACTGGCACCCCAGCATACAGAAGCCTGCAGCAAATGAAGCTGAGATGAGAGTTCAAAGCCATCCTGAACTCCTTAGTCATAGTCCACACAAAACACATGAACTTTCAAAACCTTGAGTTCACAGATTTGCTGCAGGCCGTCTGTCTCTAAGCCACTATCTAGTGTCTTCAGCCAGAGCCAGGAGAGCTTTGTAACTGACAGAGACATTCAGGAGAAAGCAAGCACACTGTGCATTTATGCATGACTTCTGCTTAACAGGCCTGAAGCAAGGGAGCCAAAAATATGCCAGAACTTCATAAAAACAGGAGAAAATAAAAAACTAGCTATTTGGCAGTCCCAGTACCTAGAGATATGAATGTGTTCGGCATGAAGGTAATGTGAAAAATTGCAGCTTTTCAAAGTCAGAAAAAGACAAAGCAAGGTCAGCTTGCTTGGCAAGCTCTGTTGTGGCGGATCCTCCATCTCCAGGTGGTCACAGGAATCAGGGGCTCAGGTGAGGAGCCCAGTTTCCAGGATGGGCCTCTGCGGGTGGGGACCCTGGGGCTCCCCTCAGCAGGAGAGCAACCTGGCCTGTGCTTACTTACAATGTTCCTCCTTTGCTTTCATTCCCCTGGGTCTCAGGAGCACCTCATGCTAGGTGAGAGTTCTGCCCCTGAGCTGGATCCCAGCCTGGGGCTACACTGCCTTTGTCATAAGTCCTTCTTCCATACTCCTCAGAGCAAATGCAACAGTTTAGAAAAACACATTTCTCAAATCTATAAACAAAACAAACGCTTTAATAATAACTTGGGATGTTGTTACCCAAACTGATCCAGAAGAAAAAAAAAATTGTACACAAACTAACTTTTTAGGATTTTATTTGTATTTTATGAACATCTGGGGGTGGGGGGAACATAATTTGAAAATAGGACCTATGGATTCACAAACACTAGATATGGAGATAAGGCCACTGAGAGACCAAAAGGGGAACAGGTCCCCAGGGAAGCCTAGATCAGAAAGCGTCCCCCAACTAAGAACCAAGCCACATAGCCTGACGTCAGAGCGGCAGAGTCAGCAGCCAGTCAAAATTACCTGTACCTTGATACTGCAGAGTTCCACCCTGAGCTGACAAGGACAAAAATAAGTTCATTTGGCCACCAACAGAGTCTTAAACACCCAGCAGGGAAATATAACCAAGGAGAAAAATAATTAGTAACATCATAAAACAAGTCCCTACTAGCCCCCAACCTGGACTGTCATGTGACCCAGCTTAGCTAGGTACCTAGTACTTCTAAAGTCCTACAAAGGCAGTCATCAGATATCAACTATAGCCAATTAAATAGGACCCCTTGGGTCACCAACACACAACCTATGCATTCTAATTGGCCATGAGTAGATGCATCTCCTGTGGTGATTTTCTCCTGTCTAATGGAGGCTTCAAACAATCCCGAAGTCTCTGCCCCATAGTGAAGCAGGCTCTCGCTGCTGCTTGCTTCCCTGAGGAGTGAAGCCTCTTTCACTCCAAGCCTATTGCTCTCTTTCTCCTCATTGCCAAGGTTCCTAGTCATTAACGCAAACCCCTTCCATGGGAGCCTCAGCCTTCTTGCAAGGACAGCCAGCTATGGTCTCAACTTTCTCAGGCTCCATGAAAATCATTTTCGTTTCTGTAAGGTTTATTTTTATGTTGTGTATAGAAGTGTTTTGCCTGCATGTGCACATATGCACCACATGTACATCTGGTGCCTGCAAAGGTCTTAAGGGTGTGTTGCCTCCCCTGACACAGGAGGTACAGATGGTTGTGAGCCACAATACGGTTCTGGGAACAGAACCAAACCTAAACCCTCTCCAAGAGCAGCAAGTGATCTTAACTTCTGAGCCATTACTCTAGCTTCAAAAAACCTCTACAGTTCAATCTTTCCTTTGTCTGTTTAAATCCTGGGCATCCTGTGTATATTCTTTGAGGACTTGAAACATCTCTGCTTCCCCATCAACTAGACAGAAACATGTGCCTTAGCTCTACCCCTCTCAAGGTCACATTTAATCAGAATGCGCCCTTCCATCACACATACCTGAGCAATCTGAATGCACCCTACCTTCACGAACCAAAGAAGTAGCTACTACATCACTGGGAACAGCTGCAACCTTCACTCTTAACTGGCAGGTGGGGAAATGGTTGGTGGAGGGGGGAGTCTTCTAAGTTAATTCCATTTTTACTGGCCAAAGAGGACACCTAGAACTCACAAACTGAACTGTACCAACCAAAGAATTTTCAGTAGTAGAAGAACAATGGAATTACATTGCAGTGCGAAGACTTCAGAGTTGATCGCATGCGGTGATTTGAGTGAGAAATGTCCCTCATAGGTTCATGTATTTGGTCCCTAGTTGGTGATGCTGTTTGGGGAGCTTATGGGAGTTCAGGAGCATTAGGAAATGGATCCTTGCTGGAGGACATACATCACTGGGGTTCAGCTTTCAGAGTTTATAGCCCTGCCCCACTTCCTCATCTACTTCCTGTGTGTGGACGAACATGTGATAAGCAGCTTCCTTCTTCAGACGTCATGATTTCCCTGAATGTCGTCATGCTCTTCTTGTGTGGGGGACTCAATCACTCTGGAACAAAAATACATACATACATACATACATACATACATACATACATACATACAAAACCTTTTCTCCTCTAGTTGTTTTCGGCTGTGGTATTTTATCTCAGCAATGGGAAAGTAGCTGCCCCGCTGCTCTAAGTGGAAGTGGTACCTTGCTTGCTAAAGGAATAACAACACTGCTTCTATGCACACTGTCTGGGCAAGCACAAGAAAATCTTCAAACTGACATCCAGTGCAGCAGGAATCAGGGAGACAAGGGACAGAAGGAAGGATGATTGGCAGGACTGAGCACTTCTGAAATCACTTGTAGGCCTGTATTCAAAGCCCAAACATGGGGGTGGGGGGGGGGAGGTATTAAAATTAAATTCTTTAATAATGGAGATCCCTGGCTGGGAGTATAGTACCTAGCACTGAGTAAAACAGAAGGAAGGAAGGAAGGAAGGAAGGAAGGAAGGAAGGAAGGAAGGAAGGAAGGAAGGAAGGAAGGAAGGAAGGAAGGAAAGGAGTTCCCTGAAAAATCCAAAGGTAGCTCAGAACGGGTTTAGGGCAAGGCACTAAGATCTGGAGAAACATTCTGATCAGAAATGGTCTCAGTCTCATTCTGCTACCCTTCATGAAGGACCAGACCCACCAAGGGCCGGATCACTGGCTCTACCTCTGTCATTTCTCCCCCTGCCCTTACCAGTGTTCCAGCTCTGTTTCCCCCACCCCACTCCCCAGCAACCTCCCTCCCACCCCCACCCCACACACAGCTAGCCAGCCCAGGTGGGGTTTCCTGTTCTGTGTGTTTGTGCACAAGTGCATGTGTGCACTTGGGGAAGAGGCTGGAGTGCTGCAGTGGGAAGATTTCCAAGGCAGCAGCACACACCCAGCTCTCAGATGCCTACCTCCACTATAACACTTACTAAAACTGGGCTATATTTTGAATTTTGTTTTGCAAGCCCTGTTGATCTATCAAGGGAAGATGGGTGAAATCACTGTAGCCCAAGGGGAGGTTCTCCTAGGCCTTCATATAGTTTTTTTTTAATGTGTGTGTGTGTGTGTGTGTAATCTGCTTCTGTGTATGTGCAGGTGCCTAGCACTGGATCCCCTTGAACTGTAATTAGAAGTGGTAGAGAGCCACCTGTCATGGATGTTAGCACCAAACTTTGGGTATTCTGAGAGAATAACAAATGCTTCGAAACACTAAGCCGTCTCTCCAGCCCCTGGGATGAAATGTGTGTGTGTGTGTGTGTGTGTGTGTGTGTGTGTGTGTGTGTGTGTAGATTTATTTATTTTATGTGTATGAATGCTTGGCTTACATGTATGCATGTGTATCACATGCATGCAGGTCAGAGGAGGACATAATATTCCTCAGAACTGAAGTTACAGATGCTGTCCACCTCCATATGGGTGCTGGGAACTGAACCCAGGTCCTCTGCAAGAGAAGCCAGTGCTCTTAACAACCAAGCCATCTGCCCAGCCCTGGTAATGTTCTGATAGTGGATTTGTGCTATGTGGTGTATTTATGCCCTCCATCTCCACTTACAGGTTGGTATTAGGCTTTCTAAATGTCTCCTAAGTTAATAAACACATAGAACAAAAATAGAAATATTTGATGATAAACTGAAATATCGTGTAAAAATAGAAAGTGTAATTATTGTTGTTACACAGCAGCTGTGCTAATGCCGTTTATACCCGAAATCTGCTCTCAAGAAGGCAACAGCGGACAGCGGTGCCTCCCACGTGGTGCCCTGACATCGTCCCCGCCCTTTAAAGCCACATGGCTCTCAGCTCTTCCTTGTGTTTCTCCATGTACATGCTGAGTTTTTGTGGTTTCCACATAGTTAAATTTATCCCTCTACTTCATTTCAGACACCGAATAGGTAGAAGAAGCTATAGGGAAAACAAGAAATGAATCTATGAGGCAGAGTGACCTACATTACTTCTACCTAGATCACCTTCTTTTTAGGGCCCCCGCAGGCCTGTACCTTATATAGGTCATTTGGTTTGATTGACAAGCATACCAGTGAATGATACTAGACTGTCGATATATTGCAATTGTATGTCATAGTTAATTATACTTTATTTGTTTTAAGGAGAAGAACTTGGAATAGGATATGCTTGGGGAATCAATGCCAAAAAAAGCAAAGCAGGACAATGAGCAGAAAAGCGTGAACTTGAATACAGCCTTCTAATGGATGAGGACATACAAAGAGGAAGGGTGGTAAGGTCCTCGTCCTTTCTAGCAGTGTGCACAGGGAGAGATGGTTTTCTGTATAAAAAGGTTTGTCTCACTCAGCTAGCTAGGGCTTTGTATTACTTTTCTCAGAGCTGTGAAAAAAAATTCCTGACAAACTCTACTTAAGGAAGGGTTGGTTTCCCTTGGCTTACAGTTTGAAGGGACACAGTCCATAGTGGAGGGGACATCATGCAGTGAGCTTCAAACAGCTGGTCTCAGGAAGCAGAGAGGGAAGAAGGCAGCTCAGCTCTCTTCTCTTTACACAGTGCGGGACTTCCAGTCTGTGGGAACGGTGCTATCCACCTTTAGAATGGGTCTTCTTGCCTGCATCAACCCGCTCTAATATCTTCCTCCAAGTCATTCTACATTCTGTCAAGTTGATGATTAATGTGAACTGTCACAAGCTGTCATAAGAAATGCAACAAACAGGGTGGCTTACACAACTGAATTTCATCCTCTCCGTTGTATGTACACTGGAAGCCTCTGGTTCACTGTGCATGTTGTCTCTCATCCTAGTATAACCAAGCCCAACCCTGCTTAGCTTCTGAGCTGAGACAAAAGCGGGTGTGTTGAAGGTGGTATGGCTGGCCACAGACAAAACTGCCTACTCAGCCACCCTTTCTGTGTACCCTGGTGATTGGACACTTCTGATATCTCTGCACAAGCATGGCCTCTTTCCACAAAGCTAGTCACCAGGCTGGATTAGGGCCAACCCTATCTCCTCTTTGAAATGAACTGCATTGTAAAAGCTCTCTCTGAAGCATCATATCCTGAAGGGCCAGGGACTTGAGCTTCAGTATGCAAATTTGTGGAGCACAATTATACAATAATGGAGTTGCATTTTATATGGTTTGAATTTAAAGACCACGGTGCCTGCAACCCTGATCAATGGCTTGGTTGATCGTTATATTCAAGTTAGCTGAAAAAAAAATCAAGAATCATTCTCAAAGGAAACTAGGTAGCATTGCAGGTTGAGGAACAAACATTGGGACTATTCAAAGGAAGGGGGAGAGGTGGGAAAGCAGTTCAAGTTCAGCTAAACAAGTGCAAAAAATCAAATGCTTTCTAATCATGCAGGCTCCAGTACGGCCCGCAATCTAGCGGTTTAAAGGGGTCAAATGGAAGAAAATGGTGGTAGCAAGCTGGGCAATGCACACCTTCCAGCAATTCAGCGCCACAGCCGGTGTCTGCACCCTAAACCAGGCACTGAAAGTCCTCTTTGTTATACACTCAAAAACTGTCCTTTCCAAACCTCAAGCCTCCAAGCTGCCAGTCTACAGTAAGCATGTCACAGCTGTCTGCCATTCTGCTCCTAGTCCCTGCTAGCCATGACAACAGGCATGTTCTCTCTCTCTCTCTCTCTCTCTCTCTCTCTCTCTCTCTCTCTCCTCTCTCTCTCTCTCCCCTCTCTCTCTCCCTCCCTCCCTCCTTCCCTCGCTCCCTCCCTCTCTTTCTCCCTCTCTCTCTCTTTCTCTCTCTCCACTTTGCCTCCTCTTTTCAATTCGCTTTGGACTTGACTATCACTTGGACAACAGCCTGCTCATAGCCTGAAGGAAACTTCAGAAGCCAAAAGCCAGAGCACATGCACACCCTGTGGGGCTTGTAAAACATTGATGCAAATCTGAAATCTGTTATCTGTTCTGATTAGATATAAAGGTAATTAATGACCCTCATGATAATAATAAATGGGATAATAGCAATCTATAGCATCCAATGGCAGTGAGTACTTAAATTATGGGTGAAGACTCCTGCAACTAAATGCCTAGAGACTTCGAGGCTCTGCTTGGGTAATCAGGTTGCAGAATCTATCTAATACATATAGGAAATGAAGAAAATAAATATGGCGTAATTCTTTGTAAGCTGGAAGAAAGAAAATGATCACCTCAGAGCTTTAAAATGCCCCAATCATTACAATCATAACACAGCAAAGGATCAAAAGAGACATCTGTAATTCCTTAGAAGAAAATCTTAGTTTCTCTACACACATGATTAATCACTCTTCAAACTAAACCCAATGATGGAATCCACAGATGACTAGTTTGCAGTATAAACTGAATTTGGCCTTGAAAAAGCCTCTTGGATTAAGTTCAGGTAACAATTGGAAAGGAGTAATGAAGTCCTAAAGGACAGGGCAGGTTGTAAGAAACTGGTTACCCAAATTCTGCCATTTCTCCTTTTCCCAAAGGAACAGCTCTCCATCTCCTGCCCTTCCTGAAGAGTCACCAGCAGCACGTCCAAAGGGCTCACAGGGAAACAACAATCTCCCTGAAGACACACCACACCCAGCAGCCAATGCAGAGACTCCTGACAGCCAAAGACTGAGAACAGGAGACTGTGAGTGTTTATTAGAGTGTACACAAAGGCACACACACACACACACACACACACACACACACACACACACACATGCACACTCATGCCTACCAAGTCTCAGGAAACACTGGGGAAGAGCAGTTGAAAAGAATAGAAGAGCTGAAGAATGCAGAGAAGGTATGAAACAATACCTTCTGGATATGCTTGCATTCACATCGCCTGGGGGTATCTGACCAGGACCTACAGAAGATCAAGACAGTCAAATGTTGGCATAGACAATGGAGATGCTTACCAGGCCCTGCCCTTTACTGGGAAGGTATTGAAATTGGACTGCTATTGGGGGAGGGAGAATTATTCTTCTTTGAGGGTGTGGTTGACCACTGGTCCCATACTCCAGTGCAAGGCTCTACACCCATATGTATACAAGAGCAGCATTAATTTTACCTAGTAGGTTAGAGAACCCAGGGTGTGTGTGTGGGGGGGGGGGAGGAGAGACAGACAGACAGACAGATGGAGAGAGAGGGAGGGGGAGAATGAAGTTGCAGAGAGGTGTGTTTAGGGATTATGGGGATTATGTAAAAGTTGGGGGTGGGAAAGGTGGACATGATCATATTTCATTGTGCACATGTATGAAATTCTCCAAAGAATAAAAATAGAAATTGAAAGACCTGCCCCTCATGTTGCTCTTAGATATAATCAGCCACAAATCCCAGTAGTTCTTAGGAACTGGATACCAAGAAAAGTTACTAAGACAGTAATCTCTTGAGTCTGGAATTAATTACTAGTTTTTGCCAATTTATTCTGATGATAGCCTGGGGAATATGGACAAGAATGGATTTAGAGATGTTGGATCAGGGACTAAAGAATTTGATGTTAAACTGTGATACACCTGTCAATTAGGTACATGTATTAATTAGGTATATACAAAACCAGAGATTCTAGCGTTGGTGTGGTTAAGTGAGACTGGCCCAATACACTCATATAGTTGAATACTTGGCTCCGGTTGGGGGAACCATTTGGGAATTATTAGGAGGCGTGGTCTCGTTGGAGGAGAAGGCATAGCCTGTTGGAGGAGGTGTATGTGTTACTGGGAGTTGGCTTCAAGGTTTGGAAAGACTCATGCAATTTCCAGTGTTCTCTCTCTGTCTCCTGGTTGTAGATCAAAATGTGAGCTCTCAGCTTTTCACTTGACCATCATGGACTCTCACTCTCTGAAATCATAAGCCAAATTAAAGACTGTCTTTTATAAGTTGCCTTGATTAAGGTGTTTTATCACAGCAATAGAAAAGAAACTAAGACAGTATGTCACTCTGACCATCTTGGTATTAGTCTAATAGACTGTTCACACCCTAACATGTTCTACCAGTCAGAGTACAGAAGAGTAGACGTTAGGCAACTAGTGCAACTCAGCTTGGATTGCTCCCACAGCTGACTCAATAATGTAATGTACTCTGGCTATTTCCCAAGCTCTAGACTGTAACTTACAGAGTAACTTCTAGGGTCTGAATGAATATGTTCCCAAACTGATCCATCATCAGTGAATGTGAGAGGATGAGAGGCTCTGCCCTGGCTCAGGTCATCATGTAAACTGTACTGCCACATGTTCCAGTAGATCCACATCCACAGGAATGTGAGGTGAAGCATGGGGCTGGGTATTATACATGAATCACAACATGAGCTTCTAGTATTTTGAAGCTAAGTTGTGCCATCTTCTACAAAGGTTTTTGCTTCTGAGAAACCATCTCTGGCTCATTCACAGACCCCATAGATACTAGACATTAGAAAATGAAACGCCCATGTGTTATTCAAATAAAGCCACCTGTCACGCCTGGGTATTGTGGAAACTACCAAGGCCACCGAAGCACTTAAGCAGTGACGTACCGAGGAAGCACCGCAATCTGATCGTCTGATTTACCAACTGCACACACTGAGGCTCTGGGTTCTCAAGGCTGGTGGTAAAGGACAGTAAGCAAGGGGTATCTTTTCAAGGTCAAGTAGTCAGGCATAGAAAGCCAGGTGAACAGAGCTGGGAGAATCTGCCAGTGGTGAGGATGCCTGTGCCTTACACAAAAGCTTACCACAGAGGAGACTTAACAATCAAGTAGTTCAGTTGTGGAAACCAGTCACTTCGGCAGCCACCTCACTCTACCCTGCTGGAATCATCCACTAAATGAGAGAGGCAGAGGAAGAGAGACTACCAAGGTTCTGCGATAGTCAAATGCAAATGGATAGTCTTACACAGAAGGGTCATCTCTCAGAACCTGAATGAAGAAGGGCGATTGTTCCTACTTCCAGTTCCCCTCTGACTCTTCTCTTTAATTCATGAAGCATCATAGAACAACACTAAGCTCCAAGATGGTAATTAACAGTCTCTTGATTCTGTAACTAACATCACTGGGAGGCAGTGGGTTTTCCTGTCTTTTAATGCTTTTGACTGATCTTCAACACTTCAATACAGAAGTGGCAAAGCTGCCACTTCTGGCTGAAGAAGTGGCTTTATTTGCCCTTATGGATTCCATAAGCATTACTTTTAACCAATCGGTAGATTGTAACCAACTTTTAAAAATATATAATATATATATATATATATGCATTTGTGTGAGGGTATCATATCTCCTGGAACTGTAGTTACAGTTATGACCTTCCATGTGGGTGCTGTAAATTGAACCTGGGTCCTCTGGAAGAACATCCAGTGCTCTTATCCACTGTGCTGTCTCTCCAGCCCCAAAGGGTAGATTTTAAATGAATGAAATATGGTGCTACTCTTATAATCAAGGGATGCTCTGGTCTCATCTCATTCTCCATCTTTCTGAAATGGCCAACTTAAAAGGGCAGTGGGATGCCCCCCAGGACTGGGAACCTACACTTCTTGGAGCCAGGTTTTGCCTTCTGGGATTCCATAACAAAACAGGATAGCATTCTACTGTAGCTAGGATTCATGGCCTGGAAGTGTTAGCAACTTGTCTTGGAGTTGCATCTAACGATCCACAAGTAAAAGTTTTGTCTCTACAACTTTGGGCTATTCTTGCTCAGAAGTTTTATTTCCCAGAGGATGGTTTCTACCAGATAACACAATATTAGATTCACAGAATTGGAAGCTAAGATTGCTTCCCAGACACTTTGTGCTCTATGCTGCTGGAATAACAGGCAAAGAAAGGGCTTAGTATGCCAGCTGGAATTGCTGAATCTGGATATCATGGGAGAACTGGAGCCTTCCTCTTACTATGTAAGCAAGGAATGGTGAACTAGATACCTTGAAAATTCTCTGTAGATCCACTTAGCATCTCACAATCTATGATAATTCTTCATAGACAATTATAACAACTCCATAACAGCAAGATTGTTATTATCGGAGGTTTTCTGAAATTATTGCACTGTGTTGCAGGACATTTTACTACACTGTGAACCCCAAGGTTGTATTGCTTACTGAAGAAAAAAAAAGCTGTTTCTAGTTGTATTGTGACTCAGTTTTAGCATGCACCTTTAATCCCTCTGGTTGGAATACAGACTTGCTATTAGTACACACCTTTAATCCCAAATAATGAAGGTAAAGTTAGTTTGTAGAAGGAAGCACCCATATTTGAAAGTGATGTGTGATTGAGTGGCAGACAAAGTGACAAATCAGAGAAAGACTTGACATAGTTGGATCTGCCCACCTCTCAGGGGAAGAGAGAAGAAAGGGAAGCTACTTATGGAGCAGTGAAAAGAGAGAGAAGAAGGAAGATTTACCAAGACAGTGGTACAGAGACAGGCTGAAGAGAGAACAAGCTAGTCATAGGTGAAGACAATACAAGCTAGAAAATGAGAAGGAGCCAGAAGATTAGAACAGATTGACAGATAGTTTGAGGTCAAGCAAAACAATTCAGGAGAAGCTGAGAGAAAACAGATTGAATCAGTTATCATGGAGAGGAGTCTGAACCAGAAGAGCTGAGTTGAACCAGCCAGTCAGAGATCAGAGAGAACTAAGAAGGGGTGAGCTTATTCAACAGTAACTCTCAGAGACTGAAAACATCCTAGGCCTAGATTATATTCTACAGAGGCAAGAAGCTTCCATGACTAGGCCTAGGTTAGCAGACTGAGGCAGTAAGCTTTGGAGGTGACAGTTAATTCAGGAGAATAAAAGTTACTTTTATAGCACTGCCTTGTGAGGAGTCTTGATCTGCTCATGTGATTCCTAAGGGCAAGGAGAATGTGGAAAAAGAAAACACATTTGTTATTTTTCTCGTTGCTATGACAAACTCTTCCTGAGAAAGAAAGAATTGACTTTGGATCACAATTCAGTGATACGGCCCATCCTGACAGGGGACTGAGTCGGGGCATTGGGAGTGTGAGGATGCCAGTCACACTGCATCCACCACAGTCAGAAAGCTCAGAGCCAGGGATGCTGGTGCTCGACCTGCTTTCTTCTTTTTTAACTCCAGGATCCCAATCTGGTGCTGCCTACATTCTCAGTGAATCTTCCCATCCAATTAACCCAGTCTCAATTTTTTTTTCAGAAACATGCCATAGGTTTCTCTCAAAGATGACTCTAGATTCTATCAAGTTGTCAATCAATATTAGCCATCACCGGCAGGAAGGATGGAATTTTTAAATTCCAGCTTCAACTATTTATGAGTATTGATTCTGTATCTTGGTGTTAATATAGTCAAATAGATGTGAGCCAGTTTTTCCCTTACCCTCATTCCCTTAGCGAAATAATAACCATTGGTCCTGTCTCAGAAGTCAGTTGTAAGTAATAGTTACCAGGAAGGCAGTTAAAAGGATACTGTGCTCTTACTTTCACTGTGCAGTAGTATACAGATCCCCAGACTTGTTATTGTCCCTACTTAGGAGCTAATCGTAATTGGAAAAGTTGGCTACCTGGATGCTATATTGAAAAAGAAGATTTGACCAGCAGAATTTTGACTATTGCTATATTCCCCTCCTATGTACATCCTGAGAATGTTCTAGATTAGAGCCCATGGGGTGGGGGTCGGGGGGAGGGAATGCAAGAAGTTTGATTAAGTGGAACTGAATTAGAAGCCATTGCCCCCAGCCAGCCTCGGGAGTCAGAAACAATTTCACATGGTGATAGCCATGATCTGGGAGCTTCTGGCTTCTTTTTCAGGACACAAGCTAACCACAAAGTACTTGGCTGCAGGAGGCAGCGACTTCCACTGGTTCCTCTGTAGCTGGCCTTTGCTACCTTGTGAGTTCTTCTTTTCCCACGCTTTATCCTCCTCCCCCACACACCAGTTTCACTGTCTAACACTAGAAAGGAGAGAAGCAAGGATAGAGGAGAGAGAGGATAGGAAAATCACTGTTGTTTCTTCTTTTACCACAGCTATTAAAAACCCAAAATCAGCCTCCCTAAATGACTAACAAACAACAATACTGCCTGTCAGGACTCTAGCATTTAAATACCCTCTGGAAAGTTCTCAGATTTCTAAATGTCATACAAGTGAAGAAACTATCTGCAGCTGGCAAAATCATGCCTCTGCTAGAGCATAGGGCAAATCATAATCAACTGCTGGGAACAGTCCAAAGCAGTCCCATATCCCACACCTGGGATTAAAACAAAAACCTGTTCTTATATTTCTGTGTTTTAAAAGAAACCAAAATTCCAAAATTGTTACTACATTCCCCCACAAGCTTGTTTTTTGCAATTTCTCTCCAATGTCTACACTGGCAGCTTCTGGGACTTTCCTGGAAAACTCCATATTTTCACCAAAGAATTGTACTAGTGTCAAGCTGGGGGAGGGGGTTGTTTGTTCGTTTTCTCTTTTCTTTCTTTCTTTGAACCTCTTTAAATTCATTAAAAGCTACTGAGGAACACCGAGGATTTTAATATGCATGTTTATTATATGTCTATCAATATTATCAGCTAAAACTAAGAAGCTTTTTAGCATCAAAATTGCATACTCCCAACCTATTTGATCTCAAATCACATAACTTCCCAAAACTCCTACTGTATCCTCATGGAAGATTTTAAATGTTTCCATTGTAACTCAGTATTGTTATTAAAATCTTTTTGACCTAGCAAATATACAAAAGGATCCTGGATAGCCATTTAAAAGTTTCAAGGATGCTGCTGTGTCCCCAGACTTAAAGAACCCCTATAGGCTGTCAGGATTGGTGACTTTTTCTTATCCTGCCCTTCACTTCATCTTTTGAACAGTTGGTAAACTCTCTACTTTCTATAGATTTTCTATACAGTTTCTGTCAAAGCAAAATACCACAGACTGCATGGTTTCAACAAAAGACATTTAATCTTTCCACAGCTATGAACACAGGGAGTCCAAGGCCAAGGTGTCCTCTCTTTGACATGGTCTTCCCTCTGTGAGCAATTGTTAGTGTCTCTTTATGTGTTCAAAATCCTGTCTCTTATGAGGACATTAAATAAGCTGGATTAGAGTTGCTATCGTTTTCAACCTGGGTCTCCTTACATCAAAATTTACATCAAAATTAAACCTTCCATACAATGCAACAAAAGGGAAATATTGAGAGACTGGGTCTCTCACTGAACCTAAAATTCACTGACCGGTTAAGGCTGGTTAGCCAAAGATTTCCAGGAAATCTACTTGTCCCCTCCCCCTCCCCCTCCCCCACCTCCGCCCCCAGCACTGACGTTGCAGATGTATGCTGGCAAGCCCAACTGTTTGTGTGGGTGCTAGAAATCTAAACCTCACGACTGTAAAGCAAGCATTTCAGCGGCTGAACCATTGAGCCAATCCACTTTCTTTCTTCTGACAGACATCACAGCTCTCTTTTAGATGTAACATTCCAGAAGCCACTTTGGAAGCAAAGACCAGACCTTCCCCACACACCAAAGAATGCCTTGCTTTGTCTCCAGAATGGCAATGCCGTAACTTTCTGTTGTTTATAATTACACAGGGCCCACTATTCTCATAGAGTAACACAAATGGAGTAAGATAAGAGCCCACCCTAATAGCTTCTTTTTAACTTAATTGCCACTTCAAAAGCCCATTTACAAATACTGTCTCATCTGTTAGAAATTTAACATCTGAATTCTACAAGTACACAATTCAAACCAAAAAATGCTATCTTTGGATACTGTTTTCCTAATGAAACCTGATTATAATTTTATGTGCAGTTTTACCACTAAGCCATACAGAATGAATGATAAAAGTCAAGATTGATGGCTTGTAGTGAGCCTACCATGGTCATAAATCACCTTTTAGGTATAATAATTATGTGTGTGTAAAAGCAAAAACTAGTCCCTAATAATGACTACACACAAATCATGCTTTCTTGTAGTCCTACCTTTCATTATAGATTGAAAATGGTCTGACTCTGTGACTTAATTTAACCAATAAATTCAACAAAACGATCCTGTAACAATTTCAGAATTAAAACTTTAGAAACCTAGAAAGCTTTTGATTTTGTGCTTTGGGGCAACCTAATGCCCCATGTTGGGCCTAGCTCTCACACTGGGAGGTACACAGACAGATGCACACAGAGGTCAGGTTCTGAAGCCCATAGGCTTCCATCCTTCAGCATCCAGCTGGTTCTGGCCTTCCTGCCATCAACAGCATGATGCCAGCTGCATTAACAAGCTGGACCATCAACAGCACAATGCCAACCGCATTAGCAAGCTGGACCAGATGACAAGCTCAATGGAGACCCCAGCTGAGATCACACAGAAGAACTGACTTCACTAAACGGACAGAAAGACAATACAGTGGTTGTTTGCTTATGGAATGAATACACACACACACACACACACACACACACACACACACACACACACAAATATTGGGTTCCTCTAAAAGTCATTTACAAATGAGACCTGCCAGGGCCCTGACAATCACTGAGACACTCTGAAGGATTTCTATGAACACGACAGAGGTGAAATGGCATTGTGTGGAGGAACTCAAACAAAATTCTGTCAATCCACAAGGCTGCATATGCCCAGTACCGGTGGCTCTGTTGAAATATCCAGGAGAGTAGCTGGGTTTGCATCTGCACCACACCTCAGACCCTTGTCTCCATTTTATGAAAGCAAAGAAAAGTGTACCTTTTCCTTCTCCTTCTATTAGCCAAATTACCAATAGTCAGTGGGTTGTTAGCTAGCAAAAGGTTATGAATTGTGCTTAGAGTCTCAGTTGGAGGTTTATTGCTGTGAGCAGGCACCATGACCAAGGCAACTCATATAAGGACAACATTTAATTGGGGCTGGCTTACAGGTTCAAAGGTTCAGTCCATTATCACCAAGGCAGGAACATGGCACCATCCAGGCAGGCATTGTATAGGAGGAGCTAAGTTTTACATCTTCATCAGAAAGCTGCTAGAAGAATACTCACTTCCAGGCAGCTAGGATGAGAGTCTTAAAGCTTATACCCACTCCAACTGATGCCACACCTACTCCAACAAGGCCATACCTTCTAATAGTGCCACTCTCTGGGCAGAGCATATGCAAACCATAACACTTAGTTTCAGCTTATTTTGTTTATTCCAATTATAGTTTGGGAAAGACAGGAATGTGGTTCATAAAGCAGAGACCAAATTTTATAGTACATTGAATTCCCATCTCCAAGTCTCAATGGTCTCCTTTGGTAAATCTCTATTTTCAGTAAACTGCTCCTGTAGGGGAGAAATTTTATTTAACCTTGGAGGTTTGCACTGGCAAGACAGCTTGGAGGGAGGGAAATACGGATTAAGTGGCTGTAAATTCCAGAGTATTCTACATAAGGGTGTTTAATGAACAGAGTAATATGAATGAAAATTTAAAGCCGATTCTTAAACTTTTATTTTCTGTGTATGAATGTTTTCTTGAGTGTGTGGGTACATGCACCAGGTGTGTGTGGTGCCCATTACGGCCAGAGCGTGCATCAGATTCCTTGGAACTGTAGTTACAGATGGTTGTGAACCACCATGTGGGTGCTAGAAACCATGTCTGGGTCCTCTTCAAGAGCATGGAATCATCACTCCAGCCACTAAAATCTGCTTTTCATAACCCATGAGATGAGGGATAATGGGACTCTAGCTCAGAGCCCATCCTCTTCTCTCCCCACATCAATGTCTTCCTAAACCTTTTAAAATTCTAAAGGTGAAATGACCTGAACACTGTGGTCAAAGAACCCCGCAGTTTATAAAAAATGCTTTATTCACATTATTAAGCAGTGGATTATTGTTCCGCTGAATATCTATTTATCAGTGAACCAAAGGTTAATTCTTTGTCTGTAAATTAAATGGATTTGTAATTAGAGCCTTTGTTTAATTTGCTTTAAGGATCATTCCTGTTTATATGTGGGCTACATTTCCATCTTTGACTGGAATTGCGTCTAAAACCCAAAGGGTGCTAATGCTCACGTACCTTCAGACCAATGCATTTTAATACCTGGAATTAAGATTAAGGATTAGCAATGCAAATTTTTATAAAGAAAGCTAAACGCCACTTTTCTAGTGGCTGCGGGTTATTTGTTCCTGATAATTTGATCTCCGGAAGCCCAAAGACTACACACACCTACAGTAGCTGCCCCGGCGATTTTCACCCTGAGTGTGGGCTAAAATCCTGACTCCTCATTCAGTCAGTCTCCTCGGATAGAGCCTGGGAAGAAAGGGGGAGTAATTACAACCCACGCGGCCCCTCCTCCTCTTCTGTATTGAGCCTCTGCAGAAAGCCATCACCAAAGGTTAGGGGGCGCTTTCGACTGAGCTCAAGACATTACAATTATTTGGGTGCACCTGGGTCAGGCCTGTGCTGAAAAGTGACTGACTCAAACTTTTTCATATCACAGGCATCGTGAGCCCGACCACAGGGGGCCATTTCAAGGGTCACTTTGAGGCAGAGGAAAGGAGTGAAGCACAGAAACGTGTTAGTACTTAAGCTCTTCTCTGAGATAAGTGCTGATAGGTGGACGGAATAAAGTTCCCCCGAAAGGTGCCCGGATGAGAGGATTTGCGGAGCCTGGACACCCTTGAGGCCCGCCTAGCAGACTTTGCCTCCTGAGGAAGTTTCACCTGTGGGTCATGTGTTTGGGATTTTGCTTTTGTTTTCTGGAAATTACAAGTCAAGCCTGACTTTCTGGTGGTTAACATTAATTGATTGATTGATTAATTAATTAATTAAGATCTCTCTCTTTATCGTCTCTCACCTATTCAGTACCGTCTCCGAGTAACTGTTAAGGGACATCAGAGACTAGCAACCTCAGGAACTGCTTGCTGTATTGTTACAGCTGCTCAGGGCTGCCTGCCTTACCTGGGTTTCCTTCTGCTATCTGGACTATGACATGAAGGGGTGAGCGTTCTCCCCAGGACACAGAGCACCATTTAACAGTCTTTCCTAACAGAGTAGCCCGATGCATACTTTAAACTCTCCACTGCAGAGGCTGACTAGGGACTGAGTTCCAGGACAACCTAGGCTACATAGTAAGCCCCAGTTTTAAAAGAAATCAAAATAAGCACCACATGGGAATTGTTTATGTATTTCAGACATATTTTATTAAAAACAGTGCCAGCAAGGTGGCTCAGTGGGTAAAAGTGTTTGCCATGCAACCTGACAACCTGAGCTGATCCCCAGATTCCACAGTAGGACCAGGATCCATCTTATAAGTTGTCCTCTGACCCACACGTGAGCCCATAATCATGTATACAGCTAATATATACACAATAGTAAAAATTTTTACTGTTATGTAGGCCCTGGGACATGACACAGTTGCTAGAGTGTCTAAGAGCATGCGTGAAAGCCTAGGTTTAATCCCAGCATTGTGTAACACATATGTGGAGGGCCATGCCTCTAATCTTAGCATTGGGAGATAGAGACAGGAGACCCAGAGTTCAAAGCCTTCTTCGGATATATAGTGAATTCAGGGCCAGTCTGGGTTTCATGAGACCCTGTCTTTAAAAAATAAATAAATAAATAAATAAATAAACAAACAAACAAACAAACAAACAATAAAATTGTTTTTTTGGTGCCATGGAAGATAAAGTAAGAAACTGAGAAACATCTGGAATGGTTCTCCCATCAAAGAGCAGAGAAACTTAAAAAAACAAGATTAAACTAAAGTCTACTCTGGAATTGACACATAGGAAACATGAAAACAGAATTAATGTAGGCGTGGATTTTATCTCTGTGTGGCAGGGGATGTGGCTTCTGTGATCTGCAGTGTGTGTATGGCTAAATTGTCAGCTTGTAGTATTATAACAGTATTTAATAGAAAGTAGATCTCAGCTGCAGAGAAGAAAGAGCTCCTAGGCAGAGATGCAAAAGGGAGAGGAAGACGATTCCTTCAGAAACTTAATCACAGTGGACCCCCACCTAGATAATTAAGGGGGAAATGAGAAAACTCTTCTGCAATTTTGTCTTTTTCAGATAAATTAGCAGGGTAATTGCCTTGACTCCCCTCTTCCCCCAGTGGGTGGAGACACAGCTGGGCTAGGTGTGGGAGCCAAGCCAACCTTGATCTGGATGAAGGGTGAATCACAGCAGGGCAAAAATTCATCTCTAACTTCTACCTCTCCCCTCTTGCAATCTGTCTTCATAGAAGAACTCTGCTTTGGGGTTGGGATATAATTAAAGCTTATCAAATTACCCCGCCCGTTTCCTTATACACAACTGCACTCTGTATTGCCTTTCTTACTAATTTACCCAGGTGCCTTCAAATGTTTCTCTGATACTATTTTAGGGCAAGTCTTTGGGAGATCGGGATCCTCCACAATCCCTGCTTTATTGCTGGTTGACCTCAGCCCTTCTCATCCTCCGTGTGACTCTGCTGTAGTCTGAGACTTTCCTGTCTTCGTTCACTCAATGGTTCCGCCAGCCTATGTGTTCCTGGAATACAACTGATTCATAAATTTGTGTTGAATGAGAGAGAGGATGAGTGAGTTTCTCCCCTTAGCTGTGTGGCAGCCACAAGAGTTGTTGACAGACAGAAAACAAGAGGCATCTTAGAAACCTATCTCTTGTTATAAAGTGTTAGTCCCACAGAGTTGAAGGTCACTGTGTTTTAAGCATGGCTCCCTCCAAAACTCAGATGCTGTCAACCTGAGGGGAGCGGAGAAGATGACTAAGCAGTTTTCTCAGAGTAAGACTGGATGCCCATCAAAGGCTTGGCAGGAAGTCATCTCCTCTCAGCCTTCCATCTGTCGCTATCTGATGACACAGCATCCCCCCTTCAGAAGAAGCAGACCTCACCAGACTGAAGGAATGGATATCTTTGATCTTGGCCTTCTGCGCTTTTGAGAAGTGAGAAACCAACATATGTTCTTTATAAATCGCTCAGTTTCATGCACTTTGACATAGCCACACAAACTAGAACTGAAGGTGTTCAACAAACGTGGCTGTGTGAGTCCTTCTCACCTGTGCTCTGAGACTGGACTCCACACAGTTCACTTACAAGGAGAGAAAACTGTAGACAGGTTTACATGGACCTAAATGAGTTTATACTTATGTATGAATATATCATTTTCTAAGCTGTTGTGTTGTCATTGTTTTTCCTAAACTAACTCCAGAATATTTACATGTATCAAAAATAAGGTTTCCATGTTCAACATTACACAGTACTCATTCCGAAGTTGCAAAATCAAGAATCTCTGTTGCTTATGACACATACGTGTGCATCATCTGTGGATTGACCACAACAGCACACTTGTTACGTGATTTACCGCCATAAGACTCCTCACTATCCTTTTCAAATACACTTCTCCCACTTTAGGGCTGGAGAACTCGCTCAGTGGTTAGTTAGGAGCATTGGATGCTCACACTGCGGACCCAGATTCAGATCCTAGTCCCTGCAGGGTGCCTCAAAACCATCCCTAACTCCAGCTTCAGGGGACATGGTGGCCTTGTCTGGCCTCTGCGACTACTACGCTGTGTGGTGCACATACACACATAAAATAAAAGTAAGTAATCTTCAAGAACAGGTTGTTGATGCCACTACCCATCGGTAGTAAGTTTCCTGGCAGTAGATAGGCTTTCTCATACTGTCAGTATGCAGGATATCTTCTAGCTTAACATCAACTTTCCATCTGGAGTAGTTTTTGCTACACTTAGAATTCATGAAAATTTCAAGGGAATAATTAGTGTGCCCATAATTCTAGCTAGAGCATATGTTATTGCCTGTGGTCAACAATTTATCCAGAAGACTTTTTTTAACTTATCCATAAGTATTTTAAACAAAATCAATCTTCTTCAAGTCAGAGAATTAGCAAGTTTGCATATAGATAGAATGACTTAAACTAAAGCTCAAATCAGGGGCGGAAGCATACACCTTTGATCCCAGTACTCAGGAGGCTGGGGCAGACATCTCTACAAGTGCAAGGATAGCCTGATCTACAGAGCATGCTCCAGGCCAACCACAGCTATAGAGAATGCTGTCTCAGAACAAAACAACGAAACTTCTGCAAGCTGAGCAAAACTGTAGACTTTTTATACAACTCATCAAAGTAAAAACATAAAAAGCCAATGATTTGAATAACTATTTGAATTTATTATTTCCATGTAGCTAAGAACAGCAACTATCACTTGCATTTTGTAACCATTGTCATTTTTTTTTAACTGGCATTTGTCAAATGCAGTTTTAAAACTGGCAATATCAAAGTATTAACAGTAGTCATTCTAGGCTCTGGGATCATTGTAATTTGTAATCTTCCATTTTATACATTTTATTTTTTATTTTCTATAATGAAAATATATGGCATTGAAAATGCATTTGAAATCCAACAAACCAAACATCTGTCTTTTTATTTTAAAAGACTAAATAAATGTCTTATTTTCAGCATCTCCAAATCTAAACTATTGGGCATTTTAAGAAACTCCGTTTTCTCTGGCTCAGTCAGCAAGCTGACATTTTATTTACTATAAGCAAGTAATTCTATAGAACATATTGATACAAATTGGAAATAATGAAGTACATACTTAATACAAATAAGTATGTACTTAATAATATTACATAATAAAAATACTAATTCACCAATAACTATCACTCAGTAACTGTGTATTAAGTCTGTAATTAATTCATTAATACCTAACTTAGTAATATGAATAGTGTCATAAAAATCTAAATATCTTACAGATTTGAAGACTTACCTTGTTTTGACTTTTGATTTTTTTAGTTTTCTGTTTATTTGAAATATGGTCTCAGGTAGAAAAGCTGGCCTTCAACTCCATATATAACCAAGAATTTACAGCCCAATCCTCCTGTTCCTGACTACACATCTGTTTTTAGGACCAGAAATGCAAGCCATTCCTCCATTTTTAACAAGTTCCAGAAGTGTCAGAAGTGTTCTCACTGTTAAAATCACTCTAACAATTCATGCAATTATTGCTATTATTTTAGTCCCCATTATGAGTGCACATAAGCACCATGAAAGCTTGGGAAACTGACAACCTATAACAGTTAGAACCCATTTGCTATACTACTGAAATATTTAAATTAAATGTGCAAGAATTTTTATTTTAATGTTTTGGGAAAGAGCCGTGCTGTTAAGAAAGCAAGTAAACTAGAGTCTCCAAATGAAGTAGTGCAATCAATCTTGAGAGGATGAGGAAGAGCAAAAATTAGTCACCTGGCCTCCAGTGCTATGTGTGCTCTAAGATAACAGAACATGAGGAGCAGACTTGGCCAGGGCTGTAAACATGCAGATAGATAGATAGATAGATAGATAGATAGATAGATAGATAGATAGATAGATAGATAGATAGATAGACGGATAATAGATACAGGATAAGGGATGGATGGATGGATGGATGGATGGATGGATGGATGGATGGATGGATGGATGGCACATTTCACAGATGCAATCGACATAGTAAGGACCATAGGCCATTATTTTATGTTTCCAGAGATATGAAAGATGTGAGAGGGAGAGGGATGAGAAGGCCTGACAGGCAGGAGCATGAAAGGGAAGTGCAACAAACAAGGAAAGGGCTGGCAAGGTAGCTCAGGCAAGTAAGGAGCTTGGTGGGCAATTCTGTTGGGTTGAGTCCCATCTCCAGAACCCACACCCAGGTGAAAGGAAGAGCCAACTCCATCAGCCATCTCCATGGGTGTTGTAGCACATGTGTACACACAGAGATGAGATGCAGGGGTGAATAGATAGATAGACAGACAGACAGACAGACAGACAGACAAATAGATGGATAAGAGACGCATGATAGATAATAAATAGATGGTAAACAGATCATAATGATGATGCCAATATTAATAAATAACATCTTAAAGAGAAATGAGATAAGCATATGTCCACTCCACTGGTTACAGATTAATGGCTCTGATTTCTTCCAATCTCCAGGCAAGGCTCCTTGGTACCCCCAAGAGAAACCTAGCATGGACTGAGATTACCAAATATCTACCTTGGTGTGGGGTGAACACAGACCGATGGCTTGGACCTGGGGCTTATCAAAGCCTTCATATGCAGACTAACGTCCAAATATTTGCTTCATTTTAAAACCGCCTACTCTGGGATTCTATTTCAGTCTGTGAGTCTCCTCACACTTTCCTGGGCTCTAGTTCAGGGTCCTTGTGTTCATTAAGTAGGCCAGCTCCTCTGGCTTCGTCTTGGTACTGGGAATTTAATCTGACCACCATCCTATTCTATCAAACTTAGATGGTTTGTAATTTGAAACTCTATGAATAGATAATGTGGTACATAGATGCTGTATTTATTTCAACTATTTGTGAGAAGCCTGGTATTTGGGTCTTATGCAAATTTGCTGAATTAAAACGGTAATTTATGAGAGGAAGCTTGAATCTAATCTTCCCCATTTGGGAGCCAGAGAAAAATGACGGGAAATCATCAAAATGAATATGGATTTGTCTTGTGCAACGGAAACTGTTATGTGGAAATGGTCTGTAGGGCGTTTAGTTCAGCTTCCTGCCAATGTGGGATTGCTTCCTGCCATAAAACTTCAGAGGTCAGGTCCAGACCATTTAAAAGTATGACTCGACTGCTGACAGCCATCAAGGAGTGTGTGTGTGTGATTCTCAGGCGAAGACTCCAGTATAAGCCAGTGATCCTCGACTGTAAACTATACAGCCTAGCCCCACCTAAATATATTTTCTGAATGTAACTGACTTTCAGACACCAGAAAATGGAATATATAAATATAAAAATTATATATTCTCACATGTGTAACTGGCTTATTAAATAATCCCAGGGGAGATACATTTTTTAAAAAAGTCTTATTCATGCCCTGGTTCAAAAATCCAGCTAACCCCATTCCTTATGAATCGAGTGCCACATCAAAGCAAGCGGCAACAACTCAGACTGTTTTAAGCAATTGCCTTTGAGTTTTAATATGGTTCTGGTAAAGCTAATCCTAGTAATAATACAAAGCCCAATTATGTCAACTACTTGCAAAAAACAGAATGAATGAATGAATGAACCTTGATCCAAGATTGGACTCAAATCTTGTCATGTCATTGTTTAGTCTAAAATGTCCATCTGTCAAGGCACCACCAAAGCATTTAAGATAATAACTTGGACTCAGAATAGATGTATGAAGAGTATTGGAGAACAGGGGACCTAGAGCAGTGACAACCTCATTTCCTGCCCTGACTCCTACCTTGAAGGACTGTTAACTGTAAGATGAAACAGACCACGTTCTGCCAAGCTGCTTTGAGTTGTGGTGCTTTAACACAGCCATAGAAAACAAACTGGACCAAGATGCTACCGTCATCGTGGGGAAGGCAGCCAGTCACATAGCATCAGCAATCAAGGGGCAGAAAGATGGACACTGGAGCACAGTTGGTTATCTCCTTTTTCTTCTTCAGTCAGTCTGGAAACCCAGCCCAGAGATAGACCCACATTCAAGTTGTCTGTTCCTTCCATAGTTAAGCCTCTCTGGAAATACTTTTTATAGGCCATCCAGAGGTTCTAAATCCCATCAACAGGACAATCAAGATTGACTGCCAAACCATTTATTTTGTCTCATTGGCGATAAAAGGATATAAATGGAAAAAAAAAAAAAACCTCCAGACACCTACAGGAAGACCCAGTGGCTATGCAAGCTTCAACCTAAGGGTGAGTGGCACGGGACCTGGTTCATATAAGCCACCAACCCAAAGCTGCCAGAGCCCTAGGAAACCAGAACTATCCTCTACAGATGGAAGACATAGGGGATAAGCAAACGGTTGACTAAGACAGGACGCCCCAGGTTAGAGCTTGGAACCCATTTCTTCTCTAGAAGATTAAGCTCTGTCTTCCCCACCCCCCACATCATCCTACACCCAGCTTCAGTACAGGGGATTGACTATAAGGCCACATGGGAGTAAGGCAATCACGCTCGATCTTCACACAGCTTGTCAAGACTAATCTTGGTGGCCAACTTGACAGAACTGGGAAAAGGGAATCTCAAATAAAGAACTGCCTCCATCTGATTGGCTTCTGGGCATATCTGTGGAGTGTTTTCTGAATTGCAATTTGTGTAGTATGTTGGCTCAGCCCAGTGACGGTGGTACCCTCCTTAGGCGGTGGGCCTAGGCTGTATAGGAAACAAGCCAAGGGAGCCAGGCCAGTAAACCTCACTCCTCTTAGTCTCTGCCTCAGTTCCTGCCTCTAGGTTTCTGCCTTGAGCTCCTCCTTTGGCTTCCTTCAGTGATGAATTGTAACCTATAAGCTAAAATAAACCCTTTCTTCTCCCAAGTTGTTTTTGGCTAGTGTTTCGGCATGACAAAATCCAATCATTTTGTTTTGTTTTTTCAAGATTTTATTTTTTAATTTGAGGACATATCTTTGTAGTGTATGTGTGTGTGTGTGTATGTGTGTGTGTGTGTGTGTGTGTGTGTGTGTGTGTGTGTGTGTGTATGCACGCATGCACAGGTGTTCACCAAGGCCAGAGGCATCAGATTTCCCTGGAGCTGGGCTTTCAGGATGTTGTAAGTCTCTCTGAGTGAGTGCTAAGGAGAGAACTGGGATCCTCTGAGACAGCACTCTGCATCCTTACCCACTGAACCATCTCTCCAGCTCCCATTATGCCTTGTTACTAGAGATTTTACTTTGCCAGTGGATCAGATATCTCTCAAGTGTAGTAAAAGCTTAATGCTATTCCTAAAGCATCTGGGCTTGTGGTAATGTCCCTATAATCCCACCACTTTCAGGTTCTCCTCTGATTGAAATAAGATGAGGTAGGAGAACTCCTTACTTTTTGGAGCTTCACAAAAGGGAATGAAATGCTATAGAAAAGAAAAAGGAAACAGAATTTAGAAACAGAAGGAATCCCCACGTTTTAGCTGTCCTTCTGTAAACCTGTCATTAGAAGTCTTGAGTACCTTTGTCACTAATTAGTCAATAATGGTGTGTCAGGAAAAGATATAATTCTGATGGAACCAACAATCCAGGTTTCAAAAGCTGCTTCAGAGCCACGTCATCTGGTCAAGAACCATCGTTTCAATATTTCACTCAATAGACGCTGGCATAGTGTATTAGACCAATTATGAAATAGAAAATAGCATGTAAAATAAGTATCGTCGAGACCTCATGATAAGTCCCAGGCTCCCTTTCCCACGTCCTAAGCCCATAGATAATCATCTTCTCCGTCCACTCTTCTCTGAGCTGCTTTCTAACTCCCAACCCTTTTGTTCATATATTTTGTAAACCTAGAATTGTCCCCCTTGACTTTTAATTGTTTCAAGGACAGACACCAAAACTAAGTGATCCTTGTATCCCTTACAGGTCCTGGTTCTGCACCTGCATATTTAAAGACACACAATCTATGCCTGCCCAATGAACTGAAATTTTACTACAGTCTTCAGTCATTATTAGCATGATACCCACATGGCAGGGCTCATAAAGGCTTTTCCAGCCTGTACAGCTGGCCTTAGTCCAACGGGAAAAACCAGTTTTGCAAGACAAGTAAATAAAAGGAGTCAAAGCCAGTGGGCAGAGTGAGGCAATAAAACCTGGACCATAAAAGCCAGTTCAATGGAAGAAGGATCTTCTTAGGGCTTTTGTGAGCATGCTGGTCAGATGTACAGATGTTAAGTCAGAATCCTATTTCATTAGTAGTGCATGTTAGACCTCATCAGGATAAGTCTCTGTTCTTTCAAAGACCTTCCTGAGTTTGTCCAGCTTTGGCTTCAGGACATTTTGGACTGTCTTCTGTTGAGATTCCCTCCTCTTTCGCATCTAACTAAGGTCTACTAGAAGGGTGAATCAATTCTGTTTAGAAAGAAAAGGCTTGGGCAATTAGGTACACCATTTGATTTATTTATAGTCGTTCCTCAAATATGTGAAATGATTTCAATCAATTCACAGCTCATGTTTGTGCTGAGACAGATGGGCACATTTAGCTCTTGTGTTGGCAGAGCTGGCGCTAATTGAAGTATTGCCTACCTTCTTAGTCTTATCAATTTGAAAAGATGTAAATGTTCCATGCTTAAATGCTGATAATGATAGCCTTTATTGTTACCTCCTATGGGCTGAAGCATGAACATGGTTTTAATCTTAAACGCCACCCACAGGTCCTTGTGCTAAGTAAGAGCTTGGTTCCCTATGGGAACAAATTGAAGGTGGAACCTTTAGAAGGTAAGACCTAGTGAAAGGCAGCTGATCATTAGGGTTATACCCTTAAAGAGAATATTTAAAATACAGATCCTCGTCCTCGCCTCCCTCCTCCACCTCTTCTCTGCTCCTCCCCACTCACCTTTAAGTAACCAACTTAACTCCACCCCCGCCACAATGCTCTGCCTTGCCACTGGCCCCAAAGCAATGAAGCCAACATATTATGGACTCAAACCTCTGTATCTACAGGACAAAACAAATCTTCCCTACTTATAAAGTGGTTGTCTGAGGTTTGTCACAGTGGTGGAAAGCTGACCGCCAGACCAGCATCTTATAAGTACTTACTATGAGCTGATTCAGTGCAGTGCTCTACAGCAAGAATATTATTGTCTTCCTGTATCAGACGAGAAAACAGAAACCCAGAGAGGACAAATAACTTGCCTAGAGACTCTGAGACTTCAGAGGCAAGTAACAGAGCTGAGCCTTAGATACAAGACAAATTCTATACCTCCTGCTCTAAAAGACTGTATTCTACCCCAAGTTAACAGTATGTTCCAACAAACAGTTGGCATTCCAGACAGTAGCAGCGTTTAGAAAAAGGTGACCAACTTGCTATTTAAAATCTTCACTGATATGACTTTTAAAGGGGGAAAGAAAGCAAATGGACAATCCAGCCACATTCTATAACTGGGAAATTTGTGAAAGATTGATCAGCCAGTTTCTGAGGTGGAGAACCTGCTAAGCTCCAGAAGCCAGGGACACCTTATCAAGACTGGGTGGACAGTTACATGAGGAAGAGTCTGCCACCCACGGGCCTCTCGCCAACAGATACCACATCTACACAAAGAGCAATTGACCTGTCGTGGCATTCAAAGGTTTTGTTCTGCTCTTTGCCTTTGTGCTGACTTGATTCAGGGCCACATAGAGAAAAGATAAAATAGAAGACAGATGATTAACTGCTTAGCTGTTCTGTGCTCCATAAACATCCAGCTGTTCAACAATTTAGCAACAATTTAAAAACATAGACACTGGGCCCTATTCTCAGATGCCCTAAGATATAAAGCAAATATCAAGTTAATACCCTAAGATATGCAGAAGTATTTCTGTTGTGTTTTATAAAAAAGATGGGGAAACCAGGAATTTGGTAGAGTGAGGTAAGGTGTAGGGGAAGGGGGTGCTTCTGTGGGCCCATGCTGAGGCATCCCTTCCCCCTGAGGGACCAGCCATAGACGGATATAGAATGGAATAGAGTTTATTTAAGGCCTGGGAAGGAGAAATGGGAAGGGAGTAAAGACAAATAGACAGAGACAGATAGAGAGACAGAGACAGACAGACAGACAGACAGAGTAAAGAAGTAGAGGCCAGCCATGAACACATGGAGTGGGTGGGGAGTGTGTAGAGAAGGGGCAGAGAGGGAAAAGGGTAAGAGAGAAGAGGGAACAAACAGACCCTTTTATACTGAGTCAGGCATACCTGGTTGTTGTCAAGTAACTGTGGGGCAGAGCCTAGAAGAAATGCTAACAATTTCAGTAAACCAGACTGAAAACAGAAATCAAGTACAATTTAACAAATAAAATTATAAGGTCATGTATTTCACTCAAGAACGGTAGACATGAAACAGAGTGGCAGAGGGATGGATGAACTTTCTGCATTAGGGAGCACCACAGGATGGGGGGGCGCACGGGGGTGACAGCAATGAGGCACGGCTTTGTCAACACTTGTAAGCAACACTAAATACCAACGTAGGATCTCTGTTGAGAGGTGACGAAAGCGGACAAGAGGTTCAGTGTTGGTGTTTATTTAGGACCAAGTCTACAAACACACACACACACACACACACACACACACACACACATTTGGTAAGGCTCTTCGGGGAGCCAGGAAGTATTTGCTATGAGTTGATTCAGTCTAAAGCTCACCAGCATGGACTCTGGAACTGCAAAATAAAATAAACTCTTACCTCTATAAATTGCCTTGGTCAAGGTGTTTTATCACAGCAACAGAAAAGTAGCTAAAAATACTAAGGAAAAGATAGGGTGAACGTTACTACATGCACATGAGAGGGGTGGCACAACCCTGAAATCCTAGTTCTATGGAGACAGGACTACCAGGAGTTGGAGGCCAGCCCAACTTGAGACCCACACCGTGAGAGAGAGCCCACCATGACACCATTAATAATACTCTGCTGGGCTTGCAGACCGGCACCTAGCATAACTGCCATCTGAGAGATTCCACCCAGAAGTCTGGGGAAACAGATACAGAGAATCACAGCCAGACATTATGCAGAGCTTGAGGGATCCTACTGAAGAGGCATAGGAAGGATTGAAGGAGCCAAAGAGATCCAGTACGTCACAAGAAAGCATACAGGATCAGCTAACCTGAGCATACAGGGGCCTCCAAAGCCTGAACCTCCAAACAGAGAGCAGGCCTGGGACTGTCCTACACATATGTAACCATCTCACAGCTTGCTCTCATGTGGGTCTCCATGGGACTGTCCTACACATATGTAACCATCTCACAGCTTGCTCTCATGTGGGTCTCCATGGGACTGTCCTACACATGTGTAACCATCGCACAGCTTGCTCTCATGTGGGTCTCCATGGGACTGTCCTACACACGTGTAACCATCTCACAGCTTGCTCTCTTGTGAGTCTCCATGGGACTGTCCTACACATATGTAACCATCACACAGCTTCCTCTCATGTGGGTCTCCTAACAGCAGAATGTTTCCCGCCTTTGGATCCCTTTCCCCTAACTGGGCTGACTTGCCTAGCCACAGTAGTAGATGTGCTTATTCCTACTATAACTTGATTGACAAGGTGGATTGATATCCATGAGAGGCCTCTCCTTTTCTAAGGAGAAAGAAGGGTAAGATGGGGGGGGGGGGACTGGAAGAGAGGAGGGAGAGAAAAATGCAGTTGGGATTTACAGTAAATAAATTTTGAAAAGAAAAAATTGGAGCCCAGCCCAAGCTACATAGCAAGACCTCTCTAAAACAGCAATTACATCTTGTATAGGACAGACCCCATTTCTAAAACCCCATTTCTTCTCTCACTATATCCTCTTCCCAGTGCTGTAATAGTCAGAACTAATAGATAAAGAATCATTCCTTGGGATTTTTAAAGCTGAATGTTTGATGGTTCATTATTTTAGTCTTCGTCCAATTTGTTAAAATAAGAACAGGCAGAAAGTCTCCCCACAGACATGCACTGTTCACTTGGGACTAAGGAAGAGTACACACTCTGGAACACGTGTGTTGAAGAATGACAGACAAGGAGCTTGTAAAGTCACAAAGGACCTATGGTGTGTTAGTCCCAAAGATGGGAGGGGAAAGATCACCAGCCCGAATCATCACGGCCAAACTGATTAAAGCAAAAAATTCATTAAAACAAGATTTTATTTTTATTTATTTATTTTTTGTTTGTTTTTTTGTTTTTTCGAGACAGGGTTTCTCTATATAGCCCTGGCTGTCCTGGAACTCACCTTGTAGACCAGGCTGGCCTCAAACTCAGAAATCCGCCTGCCTCTGCCTCCCGAGTGCTTGGATTAAAGGCGTGCGCCACCACGCCCGGCTAAGATTTTATTTTTTATAATAACAAATAATTCATTTATTATTTCAAGCCCAAGGCAGGGTTTGAGAGATCAGCTTTGGAGGTGAGGAAGACAATGATTTTATAAAGCTCGGAGGGGGGGTAAGGAGTTTTCAAATGGGGGATTCAGCAGGTGAAGTAGGTGGGGTTCCAGAAGCAGATAACAAGCATAAAGAGTTCATCCCTCCTTACACAAAGACATGGTTACAAGGTGGGCAAAACACAGCAGTCATCCCTGGTCATACAAGCCTTGAAACAAAGGTAAGGCTGCAAGATAGTCACAAACAACTTTTTGAAACAGGGACGCCATTCCTGGAACAGGCAGTACAGAATCATTTGTAGTTAAGGTCACAGGTAGGGCACAGCCCAATTCTCAGGAATGAGAGGTTTAATCGTAAACAGGAATGAACCTAGTTTGTCTTTACTATACAATGGCTTTTAAGATGGAGACAAGATAATTCCTCATAAGCAGTCCTGAAGGTTGCTTGCTTATGGCTATCCCTGGCAAGAGTTGGCCATTACTCAGTGTTAATGCTGATGGAGAGATGTTTTCATAGAACCAGCTTTTCTAGAGCATTTTTTGAACTGCCCCCAACTCCCCTCATGTATACATGGAGTCTCAGAGATTCTGCAAAAGGTCTTATTGTCACATAAGCATATATGAAGGCCTTCCTCTCAAGTCACCCTCTCCCCATTTTATTAGAATTTGATGTAAATTACTCTATTTCTTTGCAGGAGTGGTTGTGCAGTCCTCCACTGCCAACCAAGGCTATCCTTCAACTCATAGAAATTCCCCTGCCTCAAACTTACAAATGGAAGAAATAAAGGCTTGCCTGGGCCATGGTGCCCAGCTAAGTAACTCTATTTTAATTCTAATACATAAAGGTTTTTTTTATTTCTTTTAAGTTTATCTTGAGTTTGTGTATGAGTGGTCACCACTGTAAGATGTCAGAGTACAACTTGCAGGAACTGGTCCTCCCTGCTTACCCTGTGCATCTGGAAGATCCAACTCATGTCACCAGATTTCAGAGGCAAGAACCTTGAAACACTGAACCATCTCACTGCCTAAAATGGGAAGTTAAATAAAATGATGCTATACAAAAATATCCCTGCAATCAGAAAGTCCAAATACCTTATGATTAAATGATGTGGTCCAGAGAACTTTAGGATGGCTCATTTGTACAGACCATGCCAAAGCTGGCTATAGGAAGATTATGAGAAATTAACCAAAGAAACATTTTTGATCAAAACGAAAGAAAATGAGGCTCATCAGAGAGTCTGGAGGTCTGGCAAAGCCAGGGCACTGGAGAATAGGAGGCATGCAGAGGTCTAACTACATCTACAACATAAGACTCAGGGATCATCTAACTACATCTACAACATAAGACTCAGGGATCAGTCTAACTACATCTATAACATAAGACTAAGGGATCGATATGGAAGAGGCGGGAGGAAGATTTAAGAGTCAGAGAAGCAGAGAGTTTACTGTGAGACTGTGTCTCTGAAAAATGTCAGAGGAGCTACACATATGAAATCTCACAGAAATGGCTGCCTACGTATGACGTAAGCAAGAACAACACCTACAGACATGGTAACCGGGAAAGGAGAAAATTCATGAGGCCTCAGCCCTACACAAAGAACTACAGGCAATTAAGAAATGCCAAGAGTGGGAGACGCCGTCCTCCTCAGGGTTGAGCACATCAACTGGTTACCCAACACCCAATGGCCAGCCCTGAAACAGACATACAGGCAACATTATGTAGACTGAGCAGGTTGTACTTATATATTTAGGAATACATATTTATGTAACAATAATTAAAGAAAATAGGTCATAAATTTTAAGGTGAACAGAGGATTTGTGGACAGGGCTGGAGAAGGAAAGGGAAGTGGATAAATGTTCTAATTACATTATGATCTCAAAAACCTCTCACAAATTATAATTTCAAAATATACAGGACTAGAGGTGAGAGGACCAGGGAATGAAAGCACCCTTGGGGGCCAGCACTACAGGAAGGCCCCTCCCAGCTGTCTGAGGACCAGTCAGCAGGTAGGATCAGCAAGCTGTAAATGAGGCTCACGGGGAAGCTAAGAGTAGTCTTCCACACTGGCAGCACTTGGGGGTGTTTTCAAATGCACACTAGCTGCCCACCCACCACCACCACCCCACCTTCCCTCCCCATCCTGCCAAACATTTGTTCCTTAAGTCTCTAGATTCCCAGCCGGGCTCTGTGACTAACTACTCAAGGGCTGACACCTGGAGAAAAATGTTGATTCAGAACCAGGCTTCCTCGCACACAAGGGAAGAAAGGCACCATAGTTTGCTAGAAGATAGAATGGCCCTTTCAGAAGCTTCTCACAGATTCCAGGAAGCAGGAGCCAGCATCTGAGGTAATGGGGAGCTCTGGAGAGGCGGTTTCCTTGCCAGTAGAAAGAGAAAGACCATAAGGCTCTCCAGGGGCAGCAGGCTCCAGTGCTCAGCCAGCAGGTACGGGAAGCAGCTGAGCTGCAGCAGCCAGGCCGTCAGGAAATCTGTCTGCCAGGGTCCTGTGTGTACCCCCTTTGCTCCAGCTGTGGCCTCAGATACCATCTCAGTCTGACCTGGTTTGGACTCCAAGTTCTGGCCTTTGGATTTGCCTGTTTCCATGACAACCTATTTTCTGCTTTAGCCATACTCGCTCACTGGCTGCTGCATCTGGAGTCATCTATGGTACCCCACCCTATGGTTCCCTGAGGTCCAGGCTGAGGATGGGCCACCCCACATCTGGTTTCCAGACTCCACTCCTTCGTGCCTACACACAGGCCCTTGCTTCGCCTAAGGGTGCAAACTGCTCCCTTCCTAAACAGGGTAAACCTTCTGATGTTAGAGCTTTCTACAGGATGTGATGAAGAACCAGTCGCCTCCTGCCGTGTCTAGTAGGGAGAAATGCTCAGCCACTAGAAGCACAGCCTTTGAATTCAAATCTCAACTGCTCATCAATACGGGAGTTACCTTGTCTTCCCACACCCAAGTTCTAAATAAGTTATTGACGACAAACACTAAGTTATAAAGGTATAAAGAGCTCAGACTGCATCATTGCAGGATTATCATATAGCCAAGTGTCTTTCCACTGAAAATAATTTATATCCAAACACTCCCATTAACAAGGAATTCCACGTAATCTCTTAAAGTCTAACCTACCCTTAATGCCAAGAGGCTCAAGTCTTCTGGGAAAATTTCTTGCTTTTCCTCCAATCAATTCATTGGGCTCCCGGCTGGCCCAGTCTGATTTCTGTTGTCACAAAGCATCCTAACCAAGAACAAACTGTCTGAACCACGCTTTCTTGCTAGCTGCTGCATCTAGAGTCATCTGTGGTACCCCACACTATGATTTTAACTTGTCAAGATCCCAAGGCCCTGACCTCGGCTGTCCCACTCACACATGGTTTCCAGTGTCTAGTCCCTCATGTCCACTTGCAGGTGCCTGCCTTTACCTATGCTATGGGTGCAATCTATCCCCTTCCCAAATAGCGGTTTCCAGGTCACAGTCCATCATCCATCGAGGGGAGTCAGGACAGAAACTGAAGCAGAAATCATCATGGTGTGGTGTTGCTTGCTGGCTCCCACACTGGCTTGGGCTAGCTTTCCTATACAGCTAGGGCCAGCTGCTCAGGGAACTGAATGGCACAGCCTGCCCTAGTTCATCAATTAACAAGCAAGACAATCCCCTACACATATGCCTATGGGCCAGTCTACGATTCCCTTCTCAGGTGGCTTCAGGCTACATCAAGTTGACTTTTAAGCTAATGATGACAGCTCTCTGCAAACTGAACTGGCTGTCTCTCAGAGCAGAAGATGACAAACAGGCCTTCTGTGTTTCCAAATATTTCAACTAATATAAAAAATTCTGCCTGAGAGTCCTTATTAGTTGTGCTCCTATAATCTAAAGGAAACCAGCATAACTTTCACCTCATTTTTGTGCGAGGTGTGTAGAGAGCATTGGATTGGTAATTACTGATTTCCCCAAAAGGTAAGCAGAGAGTCACTCGAGAGCTGAAAGCATCAGAAGAAAGCCAGCACAAGTTCTTGCCTGATTTAGTTTAGCTCCCAATTTGAGCAGTAATTTTGATAGAGTCTGGTAAGCTCTGCTTCCATCATAGGGCATGTGGGTATATCTCACACATTACTGGATGACAGAACCATGTAATAAGTAGGCACACCGGGGTCTCTGGCAATCTGAGTGCCTCTGGGTCCTTGGCTAGTAGTGCTAAGCCAGGGCAGACAGGGCAAGCTTAACGTGGATAGAAGTGAGATGTCAGTTCTCCAGTTCACACTGGGTTAAGTAGGGTTCTCTAGAGGAGCAGAGTCAATAGGATGGTGTATATACAGGGGGCTTAGTGGATGGCTCACACAGTAGGAGATAGGGAGGTATTCGATTGTTCCATGCTGGGGGGCTGAGAACCTGGTAACTGTTCATTACTCAAAGCAGGAGGTTTTCACAGTCCCAGTACAGCTCTGAACGCCTGGATGTGTTGCATGTAGTTATTAAAAATCAACCCACAATATCGCTGGCTACTCTCTGGCTGCAGTGGTCTCCCCACCCCATGGCTATCCCCAGGCGGTGGTCCGCCCAGCTTCCCGCGGGGCGGTTCCATTGCAGCTGAACCGCTGTTTTCCCATCATCCAACCCCTGTGGCTAGCTGCTGTCAGCTCACTCAGCACTCCCAGATTTCCGTGGCTAGCTGGGACGCACTCTAACCAACCCATGCTCCGCTGTGGTTACCTTTCCCCTGGAGCTCAGTTGAGTCTCTGAGAAATGGAAAACACCAGACAATCTAGTTTAGAATCAACAGATAACACAATCATTGGGAGCGGAATCCAGGATCCTAAACTCATTAACTATTCCAGGTTAGAAATCTGGTGGCGGATTCTGGTGGATTCTACCACCAGATCTAATGGTCCCCGGTCTACATTTTGTCTGCTTTCGCTCCCCTCGATGTCCAAAAGGAAATACCCTCCTCCTGAGTTCCCTCTTCCTCTCTCAGACCCAGAAGACCCGCCTCCTCCTTGCCCAGTGATTGGCTTCTTGTCATCTTTATTATCCAATCAATTAATTAGGGGGGAATTTTGCTACATGGATGGTACTCCATGTTGGAAGGCCAAAGAAGCTCAAGTCTTACGTGAGCAGGGAGTGCCAATAAATGGCAGCACTCACCAGACGACACTGCCTATGTGTACCAGGGCCACTACTAGAAGGTGCCACTGACTGATGGGCTTGTCCCTCAGTTAATCCTTATGCTTGGCCATCACACTGGCTTCTGACTTGTGTCAGTCATATTTTCCATAGCTTCAGGTTCCATGAAACCATGGGTCATTTGGAGCAGCAATATCTTGGAGACTTCTGTTCCTACAAACCAGGGTCTCATTTGAAACTCCAATCTGAATCTAGGCCTCTGGTATGTGTTCTCCATCCCTGTCCTGTTCAAAGGATCTCTGCAGCTGAGACCCAATGTGGTCCCTCCATCCGTGGCAGGAGTCGGTTGTAACTGGTGTGGTACCCTGGTATCTGATCTCGTCGAAGAACAGATGCACCACGCTGCTCTTGCTTAAGGATGTGCTTAAGTTAGAAAACAGAGACTGCTCCTAATACATTTGCTTAGAGGTCCACTCACACAGGCTCCCAAAGTTCCTCTGGAAACTGGAAGAAACAATCAGATGTCTCTTAGAATCCACATTATGAAACAAAGCTACTCAACACACAGAATGGTCCACCCACAGGGGGAGAAAGTGAGAGGTTGGCTTTGATGGCCAGTTTACAAGTCTCAGTGGATGAAAGAGATGAATTCATAAAAAGATGTTGTGTTCCACTGTGTCCATTAACGTGACTCACCTGCAGTGCGGACAGCATTACTTTACTGTTCTCTCTTCTGCCTTCCGTACAGTTCACAAGGGAACTTCTTTCTTACAAGGGAAGAAACCACACTGTGGTGGCATTGCATCAGCCACAGCCCAGAGGCAATATCTTCTGTGTAGAAGATGTTCGATAAATGTTTTAACTGATCAGCCTCTGCCTTTTCAAGTAGCTGACTTACACCTAAGAGCCTGCTGCCAAGTTTACATCCTACAGTACATTTCAGAAACATACGTTTGAAAGTAGAGGCAAAAATAAGACCTTTTTTAACAGTAGAATCAGAGACACAATGGAATGTTTTGTAAATAGTATGTGATGAAATGGGTCAAAGTCCACTAGCTCCTAGGGCTCTCTTCCAAATGACTTTAACCTCTTTTGCAAGACAGGAATTTGAACCCTTAGCTACTTTTCTTTTCAAATGATTTTTAACATAAAATCTACTTTTGAAGCACAATCCCTTTCTTTGTGCATCCCAATGGCTTGAATGTTAGATTCAGAGGGGACTCTGTGAGCTGTATGGAGGCTATTGTGTAACACCTGCACATTTCAAGTAGCTTCTCCACACAATACCTATGAACAGCTGCTCTCAGGAGCACTCGAGATTTGGTATACTCTTTACCCCCAATCTTTGTGAGATTTTTGTTTTCTTTTGGCATTGCATATACAACAGTACTTCCTTGTTTTGTTTTGACCTCTTTTTTTATAAACTTGCATAGTGTGTGTGTGTGTGTGTGTGGTGCATGCATGCATACACACATGTGTACATGGGTGGCCTTGCCTATGCTTGCATGCATGGAGGCCAACTGCTCACTTAGAGTATCTTCCTCCATTGCCTCCTTTTAAAGGTAATTGTTGTTAAAGGTCTTCATCCGTGAGAACTGTGCTTACATCATTTCTACTCCTCAAGCTCCTTAGTGCCCACCCTCCCCCCACCTCCACCCCCATCCCCCCACCCCACCCCCACCCCCCGCAGACAGACCTCAAGTTTACGACCTCAGACACACCTCAGGTTCACGACCTCTTCTTCAATTATTAATGGATGAGGCCTCTTTGTGTTGCCCTTGCATGTCTGTGTTTAGAGCTGAGTGTGTGCTATAGGATACCCTAGCAAGAGGCTTGTCCTTGGGAAAGACATCCTTCCTCTCTAAGAAATCACTTATTGCCTAGAGCACTTCCTAGTCTAGGGGTGGAAGTCAGATCCCCATCCATGCTGTTATTGTGCGGGTCTTGCTTTGAGGTTTATTTCGTTGGTTGGTTGGTTGGTTGGTTGGTTGGTTGGTTGGTTGGTTGGTTGGTTGGTTGGTTGGTTGGTTGGTTGGTTGGTTGGTTGGTTGGTTGGTTGGTTGGTTCGTTGGTTGGTTGGTTGGTTGGTTGGTTGGTTGATTGGTTTTGTTTAGTCTGTTTCTTTGTTTGGGTTTTTTTGTTTGTTTTAGTTTTTGAGATTTTTATGAGTGCAGCTTCCCAGTCACACACAGTAGGCAACTATCTTACAGTAGAAATGCTGGTCCTCTGGCTCTTAGACTCTTTCTGCCCTCTCTTCTGTGATGTTCCCTGAGCCACACATAGATACATGGGCTGTGTTGTAAATATATTACTGTGGATGGCCATTCCACCGACAGATGTTCCCTGTGTTTTGACCAGTTGTGGCTTTCTAGAATGATCCCAGTCTGTTAAAAAAAAAAGTGCTTCATTGATGAGAGCAGAAAGCTACACCTATCTGTGGGTATAATGAGACTTATTTAGAATGCAGTTAGACCTGATACTGGCCTACAGAAGTTATAGTCCTTATTTTTTGCAACAGGGTTTCTCGTTGAACCTAGAGCTCACCATTTCCAAAGCACTGGGTAATCAGAAAGTCCTTGTATTCTGCCTGTCTCCTCTACCTCCCCAGCAGGCATCACACCCATATCTACCTGTGTGCTGAGGGCCCAAACTCAAGTCTTGATCCTTTCCCAGCAAGCACCCTATTCACTAAGCCATCTCTCCAGCCCTACACCTCCATATCTGACAAATGACTAAAGACATTTAAGATTTGAGTTGAATTTATTTCTCAAGAAACAGAAACCAATAAAATATGCAAATCTCAAAGTCCAAGATGATGCCATCTTGCACAAGTGTACTCCACATTATTACTTAGATCTTTGGGAATAACAACCTGTGATTTCATGAGTTGAAGCAAATCAGGCCTTTCATCTCAGCCCCTGGAAGTCAGAGGCAGGCAGATCTCTGTGATTTTGAGGCCAATCTGGAACTCACTCTGTGGTGGAGGAAGAACACCAACTCTCACAAGCTGTCCTCTGACCTCCACACACCTAGGACTGGGTTGTTTTGAAAGGGTTTTTTGTTTGTTTGTTTTTGTTTTTATCTTGTATCATATTTCTTACTATCAGTTTAAAGAAAAGCAGAATAATCATTTTTATCATTATGTTCCCACTATGGAGTTCAAAGCCGTGTGAATCATATCTCACTTTGTTGAGCACACAGTTTCAAAATCAAGATTCCTTTGTGAAGTCCATAAAATACAACAAAGCAGAGGACAGCAAGACAGGTGGGCTCTACTGAACCAAGTCCACCCCTGAGGTTCTGGCCTCTTTGAAGTCAGGAATCAGAACCAGCATCCTGCAGCCAGGGAGTCGGAACCAGCGTCCTACAGCCAGTGGGCTCCACTGAATGAGGTAATGTTTAAACACTTGCCACTTCCTAGAGCTTCGGCACTGACAAATGGAAGGGCTGGCCACCTACTCCCTGTGGCTTGTGGGTCACACTAACTGATCAAGATGATTCAGCATGACCAAGTGCCATTTCTTCTCACAGTGGTTAGAGTTATGACACCCAACTCTGTGTGTGTGTGTGTGTGTGTGTGTGTGTGTGTGTGTGTGTGTGTGTAACTAAACTGAACAGCAGGGAGGTTTTGGCACCCTTGTGAACTAACATTAGACCAAACTGAGGGCCATTAAACTTCCAAAGCCATTGCACAAGATGTACATATTGCTGTAGTGAACGTGATGTGAAAATGATCTTTTAGTAATCAGGTACAGCACGTGTAATATGTCGGGTAAGCCTCTGCCTGCACTCTCTGGGTGTCAGGGAACACAAGGAAATGCCATATGCAGAAATCTACTATAGTTATTTGTAGCACCATAGACAAATAATACATGAGCTGCTGCTGGCCTTTTGCCTGTTGAAAGTAGGGACTAGATACGAAAGATAAAACAGTGCTGAAAACTGGCTCTTCTCAGCCTCAGCCCTCACCCCCCAAAATGGCTTCCAATCCCCACCCCAGACTATGGGTGGATAGGAGAAAGGAATGTCCCTTTTACAGGATTCTTTGGTGACATTTTAGAGTCAGTGTTGACACAGCTAATTTTCAGTTCCTGAAGTAGACCATGGATGGACAAACCCCACGATGTGTTGTATGTGATAGGCCTGTATTTCCTGAAATGGACCTGAAGCACATACGTCTCAGTCATTGGTCTGGCGTCGTCCCACGGAAGCACCACAAGGAGAACTTTCACCGTTCTAAAGCACGTGCAATATGATGGTTAATTTTATGTGTCAGCTAGTCTGGGCTAAGGGAGCTCCTGGAAGTTTGAAAGACACCATGTCTGTATGTGTCTCGAGACATTTCTTTACCACTGGAATGGATAAAGACACTGATCTCATGGATACATTTGAGTTCCAGCTCAGCAGCTGAGGATCTGCATAGCACAGAAGCCGGAGAAGGAATGAGTTTGATCCTCTGATCAGGCTGGGATATCTGTCTTATCTCTATCGGCAGTGTCCCAGTTCTGAAGCCTTCAGATTTGAACCACATCATACACTATTGGTTATCAAGCATGTAGTGACCCCATGAGCAACCATATTTCAGATTATAGGGATTCCCAGCCTTCTGAATAGTGTTGAGACAGGAGACACCTTCCTTTTGGCAATACTCACATTACCAAGACATTCAGTATCTGCCTCTTGACACAGAGACCCATGATTGATCACAGGCTAGCTACATAGCACATGGGCCCCTGCCCTAAATGGACTAACAACTCTATGATTGACCACAAGGAGCTTAAATAGGCCAAAGGATGCCTTATTGGCTTAGCCAACAGTGTACTCAGACTACAGCCTGTCCCAATAAAGATCACGTTGGCCTCCATCCAGTCCTGGTCATTAGACCCATAAACGGCCACTGGACATAGCATATATCAGTATTTCTCCTTTGGAGTCCCACCCACTCTGGGGGAGTTCTCTCTCACTTTTCCTTAATAAATCTACGTTCGTTCTGCTCATTCTTTTTCTGAGTTTCTTTATTCTTCTTGGGAGTGAGACAAGCCCAGAAGCCACTGGCTCAGGGTGATTTTGATTGTCTGAGTCCCTGATTTAAACTCACCAATAGATAAGAAAAGCCCCACCACCTCCCCCATTAAACCTCTTCCTATACTTGTTCTTATCTACAAGTAGACATGTGATTCCTTAAATTCTGCCTCTCTGGAGAAGCTACATTGATGCACACATGTATTTAACATCTTTTATTATCAATGGTCTGCAAATTGAATCCGTGGCATTTTGTTCAACAGCAGCACAAAAATAATAGAGGATTCTAATCTTAGACTTAACAAAATACATTTGACCTCAGAATTATCTCAGAAAGCCCAGGGAATGTGACCGGTCTTTCTGTCACACTGTATACACGTTGCCTTTACTCAGAGATTTGAAGCTTCTCCCAAGATGGATTTCAGAGAGAGAAAAGCAGGGGTGGGGCGGGAGGTTGAACCAGAGGGGAGTATCAAGGAGACCCTAGTTTTTCAATCTGTATTTTGCTGTGAGGGTATTTGTAGACATGGCTAACATCTATAATCCATTGAGCTTAAGTAAAGGTTATCCTCTATAATCTAAGGAGCCTGATCCAATTACCTGAAAGGTTCTAAAAACAGAATTGAGGTTCTCTGAGGAAAAGAAGTCCCATGGTATCAGCTCCTGCCTGAGAATTGCCAACCAGCACTTCTGGCTGCAGATTTGGTACCCTCCTAGCCAGCCCTGACAGCTGACTACTCCAGTTTCTTACAGTAATGCTCCGCATGTATGTTCTACAAGTTCCCATGTTTCCACCCTAGTTGATACAGAGGGTCAGTGGTAATTTCTCTAATATTTTCTCTTTCTGATCTCTGGTTATTTGTTGATACTGTCTCATGCTGTGTAAAGTGTCACAGTGAAGACATTTACGCCTCCTCCCTAACCTACAGCCCTGAGCCACCACTTGTCACAGGCATCCGCTATGAGCCACCACTTGTCACAGGCATCCGCTATGAGCCACCACTTGTCACAGGCATCCACTATTATTGCTTCTTTGTTATCTTTTAAAAGAACAATTTTTTCCCAAGATATTTGACTTATTAACTGTATTTATATATCTAAGTATTTCTTTATGAGGAGTCATGCCCATGCTACAACTAATGTATGGAGATCAGAGGACACATTTTGGTAGTCTCTTTCCTTCCATATGTGGGTCCCGGGGATCAAATTCAGGTGGTTAGGGGTAGAGGCAGCTCCCCTTTCCTGCTGAGCCCTCTGGGTGGCCCTAAACTTTAAACATGTTTAAATTAACACATGCTGAACACAAGGCATACATCTGTAATTCCAGCATTCAAACAGTGGAGAGACTGGAGGTTGAAGAGTACAAGGTCATCCTCAGCTACCTAGTAAGTTTGAGGCCAGCCTGGTCTACATAAGACCCTGTCTCAACAAAACCAAATGAATCAATAGACTCGTGTTTTCTTCCCTTTTAGAAAAACAGGTAGGTTAGCTGCTTCACTCCGTGTTCTGTGCCTCTTCTCTTGAATTTTTTTTCTTTCACCTAAGACAGGATCTGTTCATGTAACCCAGAGTAGCCTGAAGCAGGCTATGTATCCCAGACTGGTCTTGAACTTTTGACATTCCCTCCTTAGACTCCTGAGTGATACAGTCGCAGCCATGTGACACCATACATGGCTCCCTTGACAATATTTCTAGAGGATTCTCCAATTTGATAACAGTTTCTTTTTATCCCAGCCTATTATATTCCATTTCTGTCTATATCCTAATTTGTTCATCCAGACCCCATTTGGTAGACAGTCTGCCAATCTCTACACATAGCTGTAACCAAACAAATGTCCTTTAGACATAAAAACACATCGTTATTAGTCCATAGGACTCAGGTATCTGTACCCATTGTGAGCCGTGAGTAATAGTGCATTATAAAGACAATTACAAGGTGTCCTGGTTGGGACTGCATCACTGTGATAAACATGGTGGCCAAAGTTCATTTGAGGAAAGGGCTTATTTTATGTCTCACTGTCCATCACTGAGGGGCAGGAACTTAAGGCAGGAACCTGGAGGCAGAAACTGAAGCAGAGGCCATGGCCTGGATCTCTGTGGATCACTAAGCCTGCTTTCTCATAAACCAGTGCCCAGAAGTGGCTCCACCCATCATGGGATGGCCCTCCCTCATCAATCATTAATTTTAAAAATGCCCACAGACATATCCACAGGCCAATCTGAAAGGAGCGTCTTCTCAGTTGATGCTATTTTGCCTTAGACTCCATCTTCGATCAAATGGACAAGAGACTAATGAGACCCAAGGGCAGGGAGATATCCTTGTAGATCCCAGGGGTCTTCCTAAGTGGCCGTGAGATTACCACCTTCAGCTGAAGTCAGTGTCTGTGTGGAAACTCTGTCTTCCTCAACTCAACAATGGAAAGCACTGCTGATCTACAGAATGCTTGCCAACTCAGAAAACCACAGAACCCTGCTATGTGTGAGTGTGTGAGTGTGTGAGTGTGTGAGTGTGTAAGTGTGTGTGTGTGTGTGTGTGTGTGAGTGTGTGTGTGTGAGTGTGTGTGTGTGTGTGTGTGTGTGTGTGTGTGTGTGTGTGTGAGAGAGAGAGAGAGAGAGAGAGAGAGAGAGAGAGAGAGAGAGAGACAAGGTCTTAAGATCATATTCACTCATTTGTCTTTTGACCCTCAGAAGGTCAAAGCATGAAATGCCAGGCTGAAATAAATCTCTGTGAAGAATTTCTATGTTGGGATTTATGGATCTTTTCCTTTATGGGCTCTAGATTTCAAGTCAGAGAAAGGACCTTTCCCTTGTGAGGCTTGTATTATCTATTAAGACCAAAGACCTGAGAGAAGCAACTTCAAGGACAGACTTATTTTGGCTCATAGTTTCAGAGTAATGGAAATAGAGGAATCTCTAATGGTTGGGAATCTGGGGCAGCTCCTCTGCAGGACATACTCCATGGAAATCAGAGTTCTTAAGCAGAAGCAGCTAGCCTGTAACTCTCAAGGCCCACCTCCCAGCAATGCACGTCCTCCAGCTAGACCTCCCTCTACAAGGCTCTGCAATATCCCAAGACAGCACTCACAACTGGAGTCCAAATGTTCAAACAGGTGTGCCTTTGGTCCACATTCCAGCCACAAGGTTCTAAAAGCTTGACCATTTAAAGATTGTTTTCTTATACTCAATTATCATTTTAGAAGCCTAAGAGGTTGTTTGTTTACTGAACTGGCCATTTTTCTGTATCTATTTGAATTGCTAAATTTCTATATATTTCTGTATCTAGAATGATTTGCCCATTTATATTATGAACCAATACCCTTTTCTATTAATTTCCCTGTTAGCTTATGATAGCCCTGAATTCTACCAGTAGGTAGAAACACACACACACACACACACACACATTTATATATATATATATATATATATATATATATATATATATATATATATATATGGGACAAGGTTATATCACCTTGCACTGAAAATGGGGACAGTCATGGTGCTTAAGGTTTCAGTTTTCTATTCCACACAGGGAAAACAAGGATGAAATTTAACCTCTGTTTTCTACAGTGCCTTCCAATTCCAACCTTTGAGAAGCCACTCAGAGGCACTGCCTTGACCATGTACTCCTTTCTCAGAAAATGCTTTGCTACTTTGTATTTTAAACAAATGGGCACCATTTTTTCTTTTTGTGGCTTAGTCTGGGATAACTAAGATTACAAATGACTGGTTGCCCCTGAAGATCAAAGTTTAAGTAACAGCTGGACTGCTTAAGTCCTGTTTTCAAATGGCTTCCCTTTTCTAAGTGCCAGGCAGCCTGAGCACAGACTGGGCATGAGGGGGGTGTAGGGGGGGTGCAAGGGGGGGGACCGTGCCCATTACAGCTCAGCTCCCGGAAGGTCTGTTTTGATTTTTGCTACAGAGAGTTCCCACTTCTTTTCATTTCTGCAAATTGTTAACTGAGCACACATTGTAAGATCAGAGTGTGACAGTGGCTGCCCAGCGCATTGATTACCCATCAGTGCCGAGTAAGTGGGACGATGCTCCACACTGAACTGCTTGTCTCGGGCACACGTGGGGGTAAAAAGCCAAAAGGAATTTTACCCACTTGCACTGCCATGAATATATATTGTTTTCGAAAAGTCCTGCCAACAGGTTGGCATCTTAACAATTTGTACTACCAAAATATTACAGTTATGTGGCTGGTGGCTTCTGGTTAGACACCTAAGTATCTACAAACCAAGAAGCTGACAAAGGCATTCATTCCACCAGCTTCACGAACAGGTGGATGCTCTCTTGCCTCAGTGTTAGCTGGACTCTGCTCAAATGTAAAAAATACAGCACAAAGCCAAAAACAAGTGTCATGTCAGAGAATTTGGTTGGGGAGGGGGATTGCAGGTTTTGTGGTGGGGGGGTAGTTTTGTTGTTGTTATTGTTGTTGTTTTATTTTGTTTGAGACAGGGTCTTGCCCAGGCCACCAAGTCAGCCTTGCACTCAAGAACTTCTTCTGACTCTGTCTCTCAAGTGCCAGGCCCTAAGCATAGTACTTTTATACCTTAAAAATATAATTTTTGGTGTCGATAGTACAGTGCAATTGTTTTAAAATAATAGTAATCATATTTGTACCAAGCACAAAGTAAATATTGTGGCCATCTTGCAGGGTAGGACACTGAAATTCTGAAAGATAAACTATTTACCAAAGCTTGTTACAAAGTTAATCAAATCCAAGAATTTAATGTGTATTTTTTTAAAGATTTGTTTACTTCTATTTTATGTGTATCAGTGCTGGCCTGCATATATGTGTGTGCACTGTGTGAGTGTAGTCTCCTCCAAGCTAAAAGAGGGCATTGGATCCTTGGGAAATAGTCACAAGTTTTATACCATCAGATACATTAGAATAAGTTGAATATCCCTTATCTAATAAACACTTGAAAGTATGTAATGGTTGTTTTGTTTTGTTTTCAATTTTGGAGCATATACTTGCATCTTAAGATATACTAGGAACCCATACTGGTCTAAACATGAAATATATTTACACTCCAGAAACACCTTATACATGTAACCTACATGTAATTTTTCTTTACAAAAAATTAATATATCTTAGTGCACAGGCTGCACTTTGATTGCTATCTGTCACATGATACCAGGTTGCATTTTTTCCCATCAAGTTTCAGATTTTGGATCATTTCAGATTTTAGATTAGATACACCCAACCAACCGATATTATTTGCTGCCCTATTAGCTTTAAGCATCAACCTGACCCAGCCTAGAGTCATCTGAAAGAACGTCCATTGAGGCATGTCTGTGGGGGGTGGTCTTGATGGCTACATGATGTATGAAGGTCTCGGCTCTCACCATTCCCTGAGCGGGTAGTTCCAGCCATACCAGAAAGCTCACTGGGGAGCTGGAGATGGCTTGGCAGTTAAGTCATTGCTCTTGCAGAGGACCTGGCTTCAGTTTCCAGCACCCACACTGTCACTGATAACTGCCTTTAACTCCACGTCCCGGGGATTCAACACCCTCTACTGGTTTCCATGAGTACTGCACACATCTGGTCCATATACATCCATACAGGCAGAACACTTATGCATAGAATTTCTTTTAATTACTATAAAGAAAATTAACTAAACATGAGCTTGTTGGGGGAAGCAGCAGGCCGCATTCCATCACAGTTCCTGTTCCAGATTCCTACCACAAGCTCCTTCCCTGACTCCCTGCAGTGCTGAACCTAAGGCCAAACAAACTCTTGCACCCCTCAGTTTCTTTTGGCAATGACCTTTGTCACTACCATGGAATAAAAAACTAGAACAATGACCAATGAAAGTGAAAAGAACGTTCCTCTCTAGTAACAAGTATCCAGTAATGAACAAAGATTGCGTTTGAACCTCAACTTCTTTCATGGCTCAAGCCTCACAATTTCTGAAGCAGTGTCGATATAGCATCTTTATGCTTTCTTTAGGCTACTGTGTTACACATGCAATGTGCTTCCTGGAGGAAAGTGGAGCATCCTTAAAGTGACTGGCCCACTCGGAACTCAGCTTTGATTGCCCATGCAAAGCACGGAGCTAAGACAGAAAGCTCTACGTTAATTTCAGTAAGTCAGAAGGGACTTGGCTCTAATCCTAGTGGGAGCTGCGTGCAAATCCCTGGACATCAAAATACCCTTGACTGGGTTGACTTTAATTTAGGAGTTTACTAGAGCCTACAGCTATACCGCTGGAGTCTGTGATAGTGTCAGATCCCATAAATGACGCGTGGAAGACTCGGTTAGCAGCCTGGGTAGAAAGCCAAAGAGTGCCCTCGGGGTGTGGCAATTCGGAACTCAGGGTAACAATCATTTCTTCAAGCCAGTAGTAAATCAGAGCCCTGTCATGGTGCCTGTGGGGCTGCGGTGTGTTCTGAGTTGTGCCATTGGTTCTGCGGGCTGTTTACACAGCTCTTTCCTCTGGCATATTCAGGGCAACTGCAAGGACAATAAGCTATAACTGCCATGTCGAATTTGCTTGCAAGCAAGACTGCCTGGCATGCTGCCACCACCCGGGGTTTCCTTCAGACCTCTTCCTGGTTGGCAAGAAGGCCTAGAGATGGAACAGAGCAGAGTCCACGAGCATACACTCCTGGCTGAGGATCTATTGATAGTTGATGGCTTCTCCAGGAGGCAGTCAGTTGTCTTTACAAGTGTGGCCCCTGGTAACTCAACCAACTCCAGGGAATACCAGTGAATAGTCACACACCCAAGGGGGGGGGGAATATATATATATATATATATATATATATATATTTGGGCTACACAAATGAGACTCATCAGGTTAGATACTTTAAAAAAAAAGAGGAAATACCAAGTTGGGAACAGGCAAGAGGTGGATCTGGGAGGAGTTAGGGGGAGGAGTGAAGGTAAATATGAAAATACAGTGTATGCAGGTATGAGATTCTCAAGGAATTAACAAAATGTTACAGTATAGTATATTTTGTAAAGAGCCTGGAGAGAGAGGGATGACCATGAAGCTCACCCAACTCAGTTCTGGTGAGCTCGTGACAGGGATAACCAGAGAAATGGATCACGGGGCACAGCAGTCTCTGGCTTCTGCCTGTGTGTTTCCCATCCTCTAGGAATGTGGAGCTAACCGTCAGTCCAGCGTTCTCAGTCAGTCGACGGTAGTGAGAAGACACTCAGCATGCTCTAGCCTAGCCATCCATCGCCATGACAAGGTTATCTCACGAGCACGTGGATGAGAAACACTCCCAAGCTCACATCTGAGGGCCTCGACCATCTCACTGTCTCTTCAGACAGGTGTACAAGCAAACGTTAGGAAGATGAAGGGTTGCCCGCGCGTGATGACAGCCAGGAGAGACCACACTCACACCGCCTCTAACTCCAGCTGCAGGGGACCCAACACACTCCTCTGGACTCCACAGGCACGCACATGCCCCCCCACACACACACACACAATTTAAAAATAAACAAATGAGTGTAGTTGTTGTGTTTTATAAAAAGATAGAAAGAAGGAATATGTGTGGTGGAGGTGTAGTCAGGTGTAGGAGAAGGGAGTGCGTTTCCAGGCCCATGCTGAGGCATCCCTTCCCCCGAGGGACCAGCTACATGATGGTATAGTATGGAATAGAGTTTTCCAGAGAATAGGGAGGGGAGGGGAGGACGTAGTAGAGGCAGAGAAAGGCAGAGAGAGGGAGAGAGTAGAGAAGTAGAGGCTGGCCATTAGCATATGGGGGGAGGGGAATGGAGAGAGAGAGAGAGTAAGGGACAAGAAAGCAAGAGAGTGAGGGGGGCATGCAGCCCCTTTTACAGGGAGTCAGGCACACCTGGCTGGGGTCTAGACTGAATGCCAACAGGAATTAACCTGCCTCTCCTCCAACATTTAAATAGTGAAGACACCTAGAGAAAATGGCTCCTTCAGCCAGGACTGTGGACAACCACAGCATTTTCATCCACTTTTACTTGGGAATGAGGTTGGTGAGTCCCCATTGCCTTAAGCTAAAAAAGAAAAATTTCCATGGGGGACACTAAAATATATGCCTTAAAAAATATAAACTGCTTGCTCATTCCTACCATGAGACAATAAAAAAAAAATTATGGGAATGAGACTTCCTGTTGCTATAACAAAGGTCCTGAGACCAAGGGCTAAATATGGTGGCCGTGGCGGTCTGTTTGGCTGTGTTCCTGGTGACTACGGAGCCCAAACACCATCGTTCTAGTTCTCTAGTGAGGATCCCTTAGTGTACCACCAGACACCTGAGAAGTGGAAAGAAACCTGCAGTGCAGATAGTGAGCCAAACAGTCAGGGTAGCTTTACCTTCTAACAAACTGCTCTTTTCCCCTGAAGTTTTCTATTAGCATATGTTCATTACACATGGTAACGAGTTTCATTAGAACATCTTCATAGGTGTATAATGTGTTCTGATCGTATTCACAGTCCCAATTACCTTCTTGTTCCCTCCCACTAGCTCTCTTCCTCACTAATCCTCACTGTGTTCTCATGCAAGTGTGTGCATGTGTGTGTGAATGTGTATGTGTATGCATGTGTGTGTGAATGTGTATGTGTATGCATATGTGTGTGTATGTGTGTGTGTATGTGTGTGAGCACATGTGTGTGAGTGTGCCTGTGTATGTGTGTGCCTGTGTGTGTGGACACCCGCATGTATACACCCTTGTGTGTACCCATGTGTGTGCATGCATGTGTATGTGTGTATCGATGCACGTGCATGTGTGTTCATGTTTGCATGTGTGTGTACCAGGAAATATAAATGGAGTTACCTATACTAGTGCAAGCGAGAAGTCATTTCTAGGACTATGGGTACCTAACTGAAGAACATGCCTTGCCCACCTTCAGCAAGTCTTTACAAATCCTAGAAGGAACAGGGCCTAGAGAGCCCCTCCTCCTCCTCCTAGACAGACCATCGACAGGCCCAACCTTGTGTAGGCAATCTCCTCTTTAATGAATTTAAGAGCAGAGCAGTGGTGCCCTTACGTGGGGTGGGAGGGACACCACTGCCCGCTGTTTTGTCTTTTCTGGATTCTCTTCGTGATGCTCCCTCAGCCTCGAAGGGAGAAACAGCCCATTTTTGAAAGCGTTTATTCACTCTCTGTCTTAGGTTTCTATCGACCTGATGAAACACCTTGACCAAAAGCAACTTGGGAAGGAAAGAACTTATTTGGCTTACACTTCCCCATCACAATGAATCACTAAGAAAAAGTCAAGGCCGGAGCTGATGTAGAGGAACACTCCCTCCTGGCTTGCTCAGCCCACTTTCTTACAGCACCCAGGAGCACCAGCCAGGGGGAGGAGTCTCCTGGGCTCTCTCACATCATTCATCAATGCAGAAAATGCACCCAGGCTTGCGCACAGGCCGGTCTTGTAGGACGTTTTTCTCAGCTGAGTTTCCCTGTTCCAAAATGGCTCTGGCTGTGTCAAGTTAACATCAAACTAGACAGCCCACAAGACCAGTGTTGATCTCTTCCAACTTTAACCAAGACCCAGTAGGACCCCTACCTCCTAAAGGTCCCGCCCCTTCTCTGAACACTAGGAGCCAAACCTTTGTGAGACACACCACGTTCAAACCACAGCAGTAGCTGCAGCGGCATGAACTGTTTCACTGTTGGTGGGGAAGATAGAAGCTCTACAGTAAACCTGAGGTCACCTTGAAAGGATTTGTCTCCGGTCCATCAGAGACGCCAAAGAACGCTGTCCCACACACCAGGACTAAGGGCAGGCATGGTTGGGAAGAAGAGGAGAGTTATCTCACCCAAGTTCCCACATCCTTTGCTCTGCTGGAAGAAAGCCACCGCTGGATAAGATAGGAAAGCGACACCAGCACGGCCACTGAATCCGGAGGGAACTGACCCCAGACTCACCTGCCCTGGTCACATAAAGTCCACCCTTTCCTCGCACTCTGCTCTCTGACACGCATGTGCAGAGAGGCTAGAGATAGCGCCTGTGCAGGAGGGCAGGACGGCCACCCACAGGAACTAGAAGCTGACCGCAGCCCTCTCTCCCCTGCAGGCTGGCCAGTTGAAAGCACAATCGGGAGAAGGAGGACGGAGCCAAGATAAATCGGGAGATTTTTTACACATCACAGGTCTAGACGGGACTCGTGCGTTTATTGGGCCCAACTGGGATTTTAATGCAAAAACCACGGGATTGCTGATTTATCTAAGAATAAATAAAATAAAATACTATGAAACGTGCTCGAACCATCAGGCACGAAACAGAGATAGAGAACAGTTCCAGCCATTTCTACAGCTAATAAAATTACTTTACATTAAAATTCCTTCTGATTGAGGCTTATTTCATGCACTATATATAAATATATATATATATATATATATATATATATATATATATATATATACACACACACAAAGCTGCCTCATGTACAATATGGAAATTTCTCTTCCCTGGCTGCTTGTGGGGAAAATTACACAATAATGTCATGAATGATATAAATTGCTTAGCCTAATACTACTCCGAAACCTCATTCCCATCTTGACTTGGAAGAAATTAGAAACTCCCAGTTATTTTTGTTTTATGTGCCTGGGTTTCTGCTTCCATGATGTCTGTGCACCTAGTGTGTGCAGTGCATGCTGGTGCCAGAAGAGGGCGCTGGATCCCCCTGAGACTGGCGTTACAGATGGTTGGGAGATGCCATGTGGGTGCTGGGAATTGAACTCATGTCCTCTACAGGAGAAGCCAGTATTCTCAACTACTGAATATCTCTCCAGAGTACAGGTTCTCTATGAGTCTGTCATTTGATACATTGTATCCAGGCTCTCAAACGCTGATTTTTTTTTTCTTCTTTTCTTTTCTTTTCTTTTCTTTTCTTTTCTTTCTTTCTTTCTTTCTTTCTTTCTTTCTTTCTTTCTTTTCTGTTTTAAACAGTAAATCTGGGATCTTAAAAGGAGATGCCTCTGGTTCTGCAGACAGCCTTGATGCTTCCATCCTTCTGTCCAGCCTGCTAAGTGCTGAGAATACAAATACATAAGCCACCCCTTGCTGCATTTCCTGATCCTGGGCTACTCACTCATTTCTTCTTCCAATAGTTAGGCCAATCTTTTCTTGCCTCCATCTTATGTCCCATAACAACTTCAGAAGGTGCCATAGAATCTAGGAGTTCTGAGTGCTTTGAGATCTCCCAAAGCAATTATTTCTTAAGTACTACTTCGCACAAGCAATCCAGCACGTGGCAGGAAGCAATTTGTCTAAGAGGAGTTCTGCACAGATGGTGACCTGCCAGAAGCAAGAGAGCAAGCCTAAAGAAGACACAAGGTGCCAAGTGGAGGGCAGACGCCCTGTGCCAAGCTGCGGGCACACTACAACTGGGCTTTACAGTTTGCACTTTCTCAGTGAATATGTTGTAAGTTTACAAACAAAACTGTGTCTATATTCATATCTAACACTGTTAACATTTTTTATTCTTCTGTTCAAGTTCCAAGAAATCATCAGTATAAAAATATAACTTATTTTCTGGGGCTGGATAGATGGCTCAGTTGTTAAGAAATCGTGTTGCTTTTGCAGAGAATTCCACTTCAATTCCCATCGTCCACATCAGGCTCATAATTACCTGTACCTCCAGCTCCAGGGAATCTAACACTCCCCTCTGGGGTTTGTGGGCATAATTATGCATGCATGAACTAGTTCTCTCTCTCTCTCTCTCTCCCTCTCTTTCACAAACACACACACACACACACACATACACATACACACAAACACATACATACATAAATAATAAAGTAAATCTTTTTAAAAAATAATTCTTTTTAATTTGAAAATGAAGTGTCTAATGCATTCAAAACCATACATATATACATATATAATATATAACTATATATATGGTTTTATGTGCCTTAGACATTTCATTTTCAAATATATCTCATATATATTTTCATACTATACATATATATGTATATATATATATATATATATATATCTCCACACTTACTGTATGTTAAGGGGGAAAGTAGGTGCACATAGCATGTATATGTAATACTCTATAGCCAAGTTCCAGCTTGGAACTCTCAAACATTCTTCACATTAATGGGTGAATAGATTTAAAAAAAAAGAGTTATTCTGATAGCAAGGATACCTCACACTCATGAAGTGGTAGAATTCATTTTATAAAATTGGTACAGGAAAAGGCTTGTATATAACTCAAGGGATACACTTGGTACCTGTTAAAGAAAAAAATAAATGCCTATGTTTATCAAGGTGGCTACTATTTAACCTACAGAATGCAGTGAACTTACTGCGTGGTCCATGGGAATCTGAGCATTGCAGTAGCCCGATTGAGAAAATGGTCAGTGCACAAGCCTTAAAAACCCTCAAACTCTACCATCTCCTGTCATACCCTTCCACCTTTGCACCAGAATGTCTGTCCAGGACCATCCCCAGAGAAATTACTTGTAGTCCAATCTCTGTCCCAGGATTACTTCTAGAAGAAACCAAACTCAGAAAGATTCCCAGGGTATGTGTAGAGAGATTATCACATGAGACACTCAAACAGGGACCAAGTAAAGTTTGTAACATCGACAGGATGTTTCAGTTGGCCAACCAATGAATGACCTTTTAGAAAGAAACAGAACACAGATCCCCACACCCCAGCTCCCAACTCCAGGCACCACTTGAAGGAACAAGAAACTCTAACTCATACTATGAGGTGTGGAATCAGGAACATGGCTGTGGCCATGACTCAACTCCACTCCTGTCCTGGTAGATTCAACAGACAGTTCTGTGCCAGCTCCAATTGTGTGACATGTCCCAGTAATGGAGCATTGGCTTCTCTGGAGAAAGTATCTACAGTCAGTTCAAGTATCCCCAAGAACTTCCTGTGGATTCCTCCCCTGTTCACCCATGCCCCACAGCCCTTACTCCCCACTGGTCCCTTCTTTAGATTTTTTTTTAGTGTTACTTCACAAAACTTAGCGAAGAAACTCCTCCTGTTCATTCTTAGGTAGCAGATCCAGAAATCTCATTCAACATGCCATCCACAGCCTTATCAATTAATTTAAACATAGCTGTGCTGACCAGTAGCAGCACGTGCCTATAATCCCAACACTTGGGAAAGTCTGGAATCCAGGGGATGCTTAACTGTAGCACATTGGAGGGCAGCCTGGACTACGTGAGATCCTGACCCAAAACCTGGGGCTGGAGGGATGGATGGGTCAGCAGTGATAAGCACCTGATATTCTGTCAGAGAAGAGGGGTTCAGTTCCCAGTACCCACCTCAGGCAGCTCACAACCCCTTCTCTGGGGGATTTGATGCCTTCTTCTGGTCTCTCTTATGTGTGCCTCTGTGCAGACACACATATACACACAAATAAAAATAGACCAAATCTCTTTTTTTCTAAATAGGTTTCCTTTACTAGAATACAGAGAAAGTGGAGAAAGTTTTGTTTTCAAAATTTTCCTAAAAATAAAAACTGGAGGAACACTGCCTTTCATTGAAAAAAAAATTGAAAAGAAAGAAAGAAAGAAAGAAAGAAAGAAAGAAAGAAAGAAAGAAAATAATTTAGAATGGCACATGGCATTATATAAGTGGAAACAAGACATGTGGAAATATAATAATAATAATAATAATAACAACAATAACAATAATAACAATAACAGTATTTATGTCTTAGCAGTAAGATTGGAAGGCGAGCTGGTGTCCTTTATTCTTTTCTTTTCCATGAGCGTCTCAGAGATACTACACAAACCTCCCTAAGAAATCCCACTCTGAATGTTTCCTTAGATTCCACAGAACGTAACGCACTCTGAGACTCTTTTTATTCGATGTCTCACCCATATCGGGAGCAAGAAATAGATGAATCCTGCCTACTTCAATTTTGATTCATTTCCCCGTGATAGTCTTTTAAATTTAAAACATGTACATGCAAGTAGAAATAACTCTCACTCTGAATTAGAAATACCACTTGCTTATTTACAGAAATAAAGAAACCAAATACTTTCATAAACATCCATATCCACATCATTGAAAAGTTGAATTTGTTTATGATTAAAAACTACTAACCTGTAGAAGTAAAATTTAGATAAATATAATTATATGGAATAAAGGTAAATACATAAAAACAAAATAAATATAATTAGATGAAATAAAATTAGATACATGATAGTTGACTCTGTCTAATCATTTCAAGAACACCCCATTTACTGTCTTATGAAATTCTTCAACAAAGTAGCGAAGACCATCTGGTATGAGAAGAGAAATAACAGGGTAACTGCCATGCTTCCAGACCAACCAGAAGAGGCCAAAAATGCCTCTGTGGTTCAGAAATCCAATCTCTTTAAATCTTGGGCCCAGAGAACAGAGGAGAAGAAGAGCACACAAAACCTGAGAGCCTTCCACTCTATAAGGAAATAAAGCACAAAGTAATATGTCAGGGTCCATAAAGCAAAGCTGAGAGTCAGTACAGCGCCCACAAATCACCACAGCCAGAGACTACGGCAGCAGCTGCAGCACCAAGGACCGCCCTGCACAGCCACAAGCCAGCCAGCCGAAGGAGGTGGGCCAAGAGGACCCGCAGCTCAGAGTCTTCCCAGGCCCAGGTAGCCCAGGTGCCTATACCCTGTCTCCAAGAGCAATACTGATTCCCGGTCTGCTTGCCAAAGACCAAGTGTTAGATCTAGTCACATGAAATTGCCTGTATTGGATCATATTTTACAAAACAAATGACGATTTCATATTTTCTCTTGTATGTGTACAACTTCAGAACACTTAAGAATCTATTAGTTGTACTCCTTGTCTTTTAAAAACTAAATTTTTAAAAATGGTCCTATATTAGTTGGTTTTCTTATTGCTGTGATACCTGAAACCTCCAACCATGGGGGAACAAAAGGAGAGAAGAAATAAAGGAGGGAAGCCCCCAATGGTTTCAAACGACTTAGCTCATCTTGGCAGAGAAGATACAGTGTGCCAGAGATGCTCAGAGATGAGACCAGGAAATCAGGGGATGGGGGATGGAGTGGAGGCAAACAGGAGAGAAAGAAAGAAAGAAAGAAAGAAAGAAAGAAAGAAAGAAAGAAAGAAAGAAAGGAAGGAAGGAAGGAAGGAAGGAAGGAAGGAAGGAAGGAAGGAAGGAAGAAAGAAAGAAAGAAAGAAAGAAAGAAAGAAAGAAAGAAAGAAAGAAAGAAAGAAAGAAAGAAAGCAAAATGCCTATAGGAATGCATGTCTAATGACCTACTCCCTAGAGCTAGACCCCACCTCCTAAAGTTTCTAGAACTTTCCAAACTAGCATAACCAGCAGGGACGTTGGTCTTAACACTTAAACCTGTGAAGGGTACCTCACTCACATTCAGATCATAACAGGTCACAGTACTTAACGATTTCATAAGAGTACAAAGACAGAACAAACAGAACTCAACACAGTTTTGAATTAAGGTTCAGTTCCACATAGTGAAGGTCCTAGGTCTTGGAAACACTGAGGATTTTACAAAATATAGATATAGGAGTCAAAAGCGAATATCGAAGGTGGACTTCTTACATGGAAAACAGTTTGGTGTTTACCACCCTCAGCCTCCTACTAGAAAGAGAGCCACTGCATGATCACATCATCTCACTCTTGAATATTCAAAGGAAATAAAAATCAATGTGTTAAAGAGATGCCCATGTTTACACAACAGCCAAGATAGTCAATCAATCAAGGCATCCAACAGATGAATGGATATAAACAATAAAACATATATCACACAATCTCACTCACAGGTGGAATTATAAACTATTGACTTCATAGAAGTGGAGACTAGAATGGAAAAACTGAGTGAGAAATGGGGTAGTGGAGAGGTTGGTTAGATAACAAGAGTACCTTCTAGATGCATGATGGACAACAAGAATACTATAGTTTATTAAATATAGATGCTAGGATTGAATTCATGAATATATGTTTAGTGTGTACTAGAAAGGCACTCTACAAACTGAGATACATCCCAAACCCATTTCCTTATTTTTCTCCAACTGATCTAGACAAAATTCTTAGACCAGTCTCTCCTCTGTCCCTGAGGCATAGTCTAGAGCCTTCTGATTTCTCTCATTTCTGTCCCTGATACCTTCCAAGCTTCTGACACCAGTTTCAATTAGTGACAATTCTCAAAGTTCTAGCCTAGCCAGTATCTATACTCTGAGATCCAGATCCACACATCCCACTGTCTACTTGACATTTCTACTTGGATCTATTTCCCTCTCAAGTAAAAATTACAAGTCCTATTTGGTCTATATTCTTCATCTCAGTAAATAGCACCTCAGTCTCCTCTTTTGCCAAAATCAGAACTCTAGATGTAATCTGTGAAAACTCCCAACACACCCCAGCCGTGACTAAGTACTGTCAGTTCAAAATAATGTATGTGCAATGGTTAATTCTGTCCACAGGACTGGATCGGGAGTCACCATGGAAGCATGCCTCTGAGTGTATCTGTGACTGAGCTTCTGGACTGGGTTATTTAAGGTAGGAAGAGCTACTTCCCACCTTCTTATGGGTGGCATCATTCCTAAGATAAACTAAATGGAGAGAGGTGACTGGTCATCAGCATTATTCCTTTTTTCTCAGTCTCTCCCTCTCTCCATCCCTCACTCCTTCCCTCTGTTTCCTGACTATAGATACAATGTAGCCTGCAAGTTCCTGTCGTCATGACAACTCACTATGATGGCCGGTACTCCCAGAACTGTGGCTCAAACCCTTTCTCTCTTGCATTGCTTTTGCAGGATATTATATCACAGTAGTGAGAAAAGAAACCAATACGTAAAGTAGATGTGCAAAAGTGTAGCTGTTGCTGTAATGAGCAGGACAAAGTAGTTTGCAAGTCACTGAAACTGGCTTGAGGGAGGAATGAAGGTCCTTTGAAACCCTGGGCTAGGAGAGCCTTTGAACACCTTCAGCACGACTTAATGAGTTCTCCTGGTGGAAGCTTAAGACAATGAAAATAGTCTGACAACAGTGGAGATCCAGCACGGACAGTTTGAGAGGGGGATGAAGACTCTCACTAGCATTCAGCTAGGGCCTTTCATATGGTGTTCTGCCAAAGACACTTGGTGACATTCTGCTGCTAGGAACTACACTGAAATTGTAGCTGAAAGTAATGAACTGATTTGCTTGTTGGAAGACATTTCCAGACAGGGTAGTATCTACGATATGTTGTGACCTCTGCCTACTACTCGTCCAGGTTTACCGTGGGAGCAGGAAGCAAAAGAGAAAGATAAAGAAAACATGAAGTTTGCCAAGGAAAGGCCTGTGAGTGAGTTTCAAGTGTAGAGGAAGAGAACACAGGTGGCAAAGCATCTGTAAGTGTTAAAGTCATCAGTGTCATCAAAAAGAAACTGGCCCTCTGCATTAGGAAAGCAAGAAAAGACACCCTGAGGGTAAACCCCACCCTCAAATGCAAGTCCATCTGAAGTGAGGGTACCTAAACTGAAAACAAGGTTGGTGGAGTTTCCTAAATCTTGACAGTAATCGCCTCCAAATATTCTTTCCCAGGTCACCACACAGAACCTGGTACAAATGGGATCCAAATAGGCCAGGCTCTATCCTGAGCTGACAGCAGGACTTGGAAGCACCATCTACCTGGTACCAGTTTTGCAAGTCTAAATGATGCAAGGCTGAGGGTGTTGACTCTACCAAGGTCGGGCAGTATAGGGCAGGATTGGATTACCTGCAAAGAGATCCTGAGAGCTCACTCCATCCAGCTGAGTATATGATACCCAGAGATCAAAGGAATCCCGAGATAGCAAAGATGCCAGGAGCAGGGAACATCTGCAGAGGGCAGCTATTGTCTTGGGATGGAGCTGGTCCAAAAAAGGGGCTATGTGTTCTATAGGCAGCAGAGCTAGAGAGGCAGGGCTACCCAAGGCCTTTTGATTCCTTGATGAGTCCCAGATGCTAAACATGCAGCTACAGCATTTGGTGTTTCTACTGATGGGTTCCAGTCTTACTTTAGTTAGTCTTTCCTTTCGTTGCTTCTCTTCCTGTCATTTGGAATGACAATGCTTACTCTGCGCCATTACATGTTAAAAGTATATAACTTGCTAAATGCAGTGGTGCATGTCTTTAATCCCAAGTAATACAATGTCTAAATGTATCTACCACTTTCAATGTACACTGACGTTTCCTAACCATGTCCCCATCATGGACCTATTCTAGTGTAACAACCCAGCACCGGGTTTGTTCTCTGCAACAGCAAGAAGAAAAAAAAAATCTAAGTGCATACCAGGACTGAAGAGGATATCTCAGTGGTAGAGCACTCATCTAACCTATCATAAGGCTGTGAGTTCAACACCCAGTGCAGCAGAAAATCAAAGAGAATAAAATAATATATCAGATCTAATCAGTGCCAAGGACAAAACCTCTTGAATGCTCTGAGAATGCCTTCAATGACCTGAATGACTGTGACCCATTCACTGTCCATTTGAGGCCACTCTGTCATCTTTGACCCATCCTCCCTCACTGGGTAGACATATGATATCACCCTGCCTGTCTGCCTTTATCTTTTCTCGAGATTCAATTTAGATGTCGAATCTCTGTGAGAATTTTCCCCCCTAATCCTTTAAACTAAATTAGGCTCCTCAATTTTTTCTCTCATAGTAACCTGCACCTTTCCCTTAAAGGGCTTTTATAATTTTATTTATATGTGAGCATCTTAATATCCTTCTCCTTCAGTTGTCTGCAAATGTCATGCATCTGTTTTGTTTGCTGAGATACCCAGTGCCTGGGAAACTGCATAAAACATAACTGCTGCTTAATAAATATTTGGGACGTCTGCTTCAGCTCTGGACATTAATAATATATTTCTCTTGTACAATAGCTGGTTTAGAAAAGAAAGGAAAAGTAGAAAATGTCTTTCCATTGCCTGGAATTGTCTCCATTTACTTTAATAATTATATTTTATTTCTTGCTGATCAGAAATTATGTTTATACTTGACAAATAATGAATTTAAGGGAACTATATCTATTTACTATCACAATCTATTACGAATGCAGATGGAGAAATAAAAATCTTTCAAATATTCAGTAGGAAAATGGTAAGGTGTCAATTTAAGTTGACAATTGACCTTAAGCACATGAGACCATAAGCATATACTGCTAACTCCTTCCTTCCAAATTTAAATGACAATAATCTTTAGGAAAAACAGGATAAACTCCCAACCCCATATCAAGGATTTGGTGAACTGAGAACAGGAGGATCTGTGCAGATGGAAACAAATAGGGACAGGAAGAGAAGGCTGCTGTCAAGAATGTGCAGAGGTAGGAGGGCTGTTGATGTAGCTCAGTGGTGGAGCTCTTGCCTAGTATGTGTGAGACCCCAGGAAAAAGAAACATAAATTAATAAATGCAAAGACAAGACTGAGTGGTACAAGAGTAGCTGCAGGAAAGGTAGAAGCCCTTCTCTGAGCTACAGAACCAGAGAAACTGACTTGGAATCAAGAGTAGGAATGGGGCAGACCCAGGTGATCCATCAAAGAGCTGCCAGGCAAGAGCAGCTGTACCAGTCTGCCCCACCCCCTCGCCTCCACCCCCAGAGTACTAAGCCACTGGCAGGGGGTACATTTTCCCCATACTGAAATAAAGGATTCATCTCTGAGCACTAACTCTGAGGAGGGCAGGATGGATGAGGATAGCTCAGAATCCATCACTTATTTAATCAGAGAGCAAGCCAGCCTGACTACATATTCCAAGCTCAAATACTCCCAGCTGACACACCCACCCACATACTGTACACTGGGAGTCAACCTTGCAAGAGTTAGCCCCACACAGCAGGCCTGCTCCTAGGCCTATCAATCAAACCTTCTGCTTAGAGCTTACCATATACAGAGCACATGCCATACAGCATTACACTGTTTATGGTTATGTTTAGAATAGGTAAACAAATTAATAAATGGTGAATGCTTTGAAGAATTTACCTAAGTAAAGATCATACATCTCAGGCTTTCTTCTGCAGTTTCTAAAACATGAAACATTAGTGTCTTCACACAGGTCCTTCCAGTACTTTTTTCCTCTTTCTTTTCTCTTTTATTTTTTTATTCTCTGAGGTGTGTGTGTGTGTATGTGTGTGTGTGTGTGTGTATGTAGCATGCATGATTGCAAATGTGCGTTTGAATGTGCCTGTGCCATTGATATTCAGAAGTCAGAAAGGATTATTGGATGTCCTCTGTGGCTCTCTGCCTTGTTTCTTTAAGTCAGAGTGTCTTACTGTACCAGAAGTAGACTTTTCTGTGGGGCTGCTGACCCACACACCATCCCAGGGACCCCCCTTTGTGTTGATTCCACTTTTGGCTTTATGCCCACCTTCACAATCCCATCAATGGTATAAATAGTGTTCTCTCTTGCTCTCTATCTGGCTCTCTCCTCTCCTCTTCCTTCCATTCCCTTTTCCCCTACTCTGTAACAGTTTGTTGCAGTCTCCCTTCCTTGCTACTCTGTAACAGTTTGTTGCATTTGCTTATTCCCATCTTTTAGATACATCACTCACATTTCCTTTATTCACTTATAAAACCATGGTCGGCCATCTGTCTTACCATTTCATCCCCTCCTTATAGTCATTTATGTAAGATTCTACAATCAATTTTCATTAACTTCTCTTCATTTTCTGTATCCAGCTACCAAATTATCAGACCAGCCAATATCCTAGAAGCATCATTCGATTTATACTGAAGCAGACACAGCATTCTGCCACATCCCTATGAGGAAGGAATTAACAGTGTACTGAGACTGGCATTGAAGGTGAACAAGAAGTTGGATCAGCTGACAGTCATCTGATGCCAAGCCTGGCAACCTGAGCTGGCTCCATGAGACGCATAAGACAGAAGGAGAAAACTGACTCCCAAAAGTTGTTCTCTGAGCTCCTTATGCACACTGTGGTGTATACATATGAGCAAGTGCGTGCACACACACAGAAGGAGGGGAGGAGAGAGAGAGAGAGAGAGAGAGAGAGAGAGAGAGAGAGAGAGAGAGAGAGAGAGAGACTGCTTTCACTAGAATATCCCCTGATTTACTCCCAGCAGGGATTTTCTGGGTTTTTTTTTTCTTTTTCTTTTTCTTCATCATATATTCTGTTTCAAAAAAAGGTTGGAAGAATGGCTGAGTTATTGGAAGAATTTGGAGTGGAAAGGGAGGGGCCTGAGAAACAAAAAATGGCTCAAATGGACAAACAAAGGGGATCACTTTACTCTCTCTTTTCTGAAAGAGTTGCAGAGTTAGCTTTGCAATTGCAGAAGTTTCAGCAGGTGGAGGTAGAAGAACTCGGGGAGTGAAGAGCCCCTGAATAGACAGAACAAGAAAGTCTCAGGCCAGGTGACTGAGCAAGAGAGTAGGAGTTAACTGCAGGAGGAAAGAGGGGAAAACTATGCTGGAAGGTGGTTGGGCAAGAGAAAAGATGAAAAAGCTTCTTTAAATAAAGGGTTCATCTCGAACAAACCAGAGTTAGAGAAGGGGCAGTCCAGGGTTATGAGATCACCATCAGCTTTCCCAGTAATGATGCAATATATGCCTGCTAGTGGTGTGGAACAAGGTTACGGACAAGATAGGATGGTGTCCTATAGAAATGGTAGATCTAAGGCATTTTAAAGAGGCCATGATTTCATATAGGATGCACTTGCCTTATGTGAAACAAATTCTAAACAACTGATTTACTCAAAAAAGAATTATTCTCAAAGACTTGAAGGACTTGGTGACAGCTTCAGGAGAGGCCAGACTGCAGTTACAACGATTAATATGGTGGAGGGAAGGAGCTTCGAATACTGAACAGCAAATAGCATAAGGGGAAATGAAGATAGTCAAAGACCAGTTGCTAGGTGAAGAGTAGTTTTCTGATATACAATAGTGAATTCAATTTGATGACTCTACTATAGACAATGTTGCTTAGTGGCTTTAAGAACTTGGGACAAAGTTGAGGAGCCTAGGAAAATGTCTATCTCGTTTACAAAGGTTATACGAGGCCCTGGAGATGCCCTCACTGAATTTTTACAAAGATTAGTCTTAGCTGTAAGCAAAGCCATATCAGATCCTGATACAAGGCAGGTGTTGGTAGAGATCTTGACATTTGAAAATGCAAATACCAAACATTAAAAAAAGTAATTAGACCATTAAAGATGAAGGCAGCACCTATGCATAATTGAGTAAGGGACATGACCAATATTGGTTCTAATGTGAAACATGCTGATAAAATAGGTCAATCTATATTTAGAGGCTACAGATATAAAAATGCTTGGTAATTCAATTGTGGGAAATATGGTCATTTGCAACAAAATAGTGTACAAGGTATCTCTAAGGGCAATGCTTTCAAAATATAAACCAGAAAAAAACCTAGGCCGTTCCATTGGGTGATGGAGGTAATGTGGCAATAGTTACCACTGGACCAATGAGTGTAGGTCAAAGAGAGAGATTCAAGGTAATTTCTTACCATCAGGAAACAGTCTTGGGAGCCCTGAAGCAAAAATTACAAGCTGTTTTACTCAAGGAGTAACATGCAGATGAAATGATCTCAACTCCACATTGGAGCAGTAGAGATGGTCTTGGAGTAGATTTACTTCCCAAGGATTGTGCATCCAAGAATCATAGATGAAGATTTCAAAGGAGAAATTTAAATTATGGCTTACTAGACAAGAGAGATGCAAATTAATGCAGGGGATAGGATCGCTCAGCTGCTACTATTTCCTATATCACAAGCAAAGCTGTTCCAGTTTAAAAAGAAACGAACAAACAAACAAAAAGCAAAAACCAGAAGGGTTTGGAAGTATTGGAAAACATGTGTTCTGGCAAACCGCTGTTAATGATCAGAGGCCAAAATTCAAATTGCAAGTCAGTGGTATTGAAATAGAAGATTTGGTGGATACAAGAGCTGATATAACTGTTATTTCACAAAAATATTGGAATTCAAATTTCGAAAGGGTTATATATTTTTTCTAGAAGTTAGAAAGTGACCTCAGATAAAACAAAGTGTATAGGGCCATAAGGTCAAATAGGAAAGTTAAGGACTTATGTAATGACATACCCATGACTTTATGGGGAACGGATGTTTTACAACAGTAGGGTACTCAGACTAATATTCCTGCAATCTAGAGGCAGCCCATAAAGAAATAAGGGATAAAATATTAGATGTTCCTGGAGAATCATATAGGTCATCAAAAAATCCCTAGATAGGATTAATAGTACTCTGCTAACTTTCAATTTTCTGATAAGAAAAAAACATCAACAGCCAAGAGACATTGGATTGTGGGCGGGGTCGGGGGGGGGGGGACACTGTAGAATTGAATCAGCCTATATACTCTTAAGGATGTGTTAACATCAGAATGGAAGCCAGCAAAAGTTTCACATTGGAGAACGCTGATTTGTGTGTATTTCTACAGGAAATGAAAGGCTGTGGTTACCATCAAAACAGATAAAGATGAAAACTGAGCTGAAGAGGTCTCCTGAAAACCTTGCACTGACCCCAAAAGCTCTTATTTCATTGAAAATGTCTTAATTTATAATTTCCCACTACACACAGTACAATTCGTGGCTTAAAACAGAAACGAGGTGGTATGTAGTGACAATTTTGGAAATTTTCTTTCTTTAAAAAACACAGAAATAGTAAAAGAAAGTGTTTTTGTTTTAATCCCAGGTGTGGGGCATATGGGGCAGCTTCAGACTGTCCACAGCAGCCGATTATGATTTGCCTCATGCTCTAGCAGAGGCGTGGTTTTGCTAGCTGCAGAGTTTCTGCGATTATATGATGCTTGGAATTTTGGAAACTTTCAGTGTGTATATAAACTCTAGGGCCCTGATAGGTGTTGTTGTTGGTGGTTGGCCATTTTAGGAGGTTGGTTGTGGTTTGTTAGTAACTGTGGTCAAAAAAGAAACAAAAGAGCCGGGCGTGGTGGCGCACACCTTTAATCCCAGCACTCGGGAGGCAGAGGCAGGAGGATTTCTGAGTTCGAGGCCAGCCTGGTCTACAAAGTGAGTTCCAGGACAGCCAGGGCTATACAGAGAAACCCTGTCTCAAAAAACCAAAAACAACAACAACAACAACAACAAAGAAACAAAAGGAAAGAAATTAAATTTAGTCAATTTTCCTAATTCCTCTTTCCCCTCTATTCTTGTTTCTTTCCTATCAAGGGGGACAAGTCAAGGAGGATAAAGGGTGGAAGAAAGAAGAACCCACAAAGTACCAAAGACCAGCAACACACCTTTGATACATAAAATGTTCATCCCCCCGCCCCATTTTAACAAAGACTAGACTACATCTTAGAATGTGACATCTTGAGATCTTCCAGCGCAACTTTGCTGATGTGGAATGTCTTTGCTGGTGTAGAATGTTCTTTCTCTTAACACCAAGTCATTGTTGTATGAACAACATTCTCACATAGCATCACTTGTGACTTCCTTTCCCTTCCAGAATGACCTCCCTAAACTTTCACATCTCAGCCAACACAGAAAGCAATTTTAAAGGTGCCTTAACATGATGCATCCTTCAATTTCTTCAGCTCATGTTGACTTCTCTTGACTTTTCAGAGCTCTTGGGGTCTGTAACCAAAGTCCCAGTTGTATGGTACTGTGAAAATTGTTGTTGTTTTAAATGTGCAATATCTACTTACCAAGTCTGTAAACTCTTTAGCATGTCCATAAAATATTATTATAATCTTGAACTTTTCTGCATCAGCTATGAACCCCAGAGAGATGAATAAATACCAGATGACTGATTAAAACAAAATGAAGGTCAAATCAATCAATTTAATTGGAAACGCATCGCATAGAAAATGAGCGCAAGCTTTACAATTTGCTCCAAAGGTCCAATTTATGTACAGTCTTTCAAAATAGTCAACTAAGGCTTCAAGACAACCAAGTTATGTTTAATTATGTACACATTTCCATTCCATTTCCCCTACAAAATGGCACAGGGAAGGATGAGGGACAACTGACCAATGGGTACTGGAACAGAGAGGTCCCAGTCTGATATATCACTTTGTATGATGACTGTGAATAACATTTGGACACTGCAAAACACTAGAAGGATTTTCAATGTTATCATAAAGAATTGAGAAGTATGTAAGCAGACAAATATTTTAATTTGATTTAAACATTACATCATATACACATGATGAAACATCCCATGGTCCTCTACTGATATATTTGATGTTTTGGGTGTCCATTTAAAAATAAACTTTAATGACTTTAATCTAAAGGTACTTTTGATTTCTATTAGTATTCATTTAAGTGTGTGTTGAGAGGGCGTTGAGAAGTATGTGCATGTGTCTATAGGTGCCCAAACAGGACAGAGGCATCAGGTTTGCCTGGAGCTAGCGTTTACAGTAGTGAGCTGTCTGATATAGGTGCTGGAACCAAACGCAAATGCTCAAATGCAGTATACATTACTTTAACTGCTAAGTCATCTCTACAGTCCCTCCTAGAATAAAATTTTAAAATAAGAGAGAGAGAGAGAGAGAGAGAGAGAGAGAGAGAGAGAGTATTACATACATTACATGCCAGGAATGTAGTTCAGTTGATTATGTGCCTGCCTGTCATGAGTGAAGCCCTAGGTTTGATCCCAAGCACCACATAAACTGGGTGGTAGCACTCGAGAAATAAAAGCAGGGAGATCAGAAATTCACGATCATCATTGCCTACATAGCAAGCCAGAGACCAACATGAGCTACATGAGACCTTGTCCCAAAAGAATTAAAATGAAACAAAATGGTACCTAGGTCCAAAGGATAATGGGATTGCATATATACTATACATAGTCATACTAAAGCCATATGGTCAACTGTGTGCACTCTGGCATTAGGTTTGGATTTGATTCCCAACTCACCATACACGTAGTTTTAACTTGGCAGTTCTCAATAAATCTGAAAGAGGAGTAATGGCCTACCACCTTTGAGTCTATCCAGAAATTGATAGACTTCATGATACTGAAGAATTTGACTGTAGTCTATATGCGTGTGTGGTGTATATGCATTTGTGTACACAGGTGTGTGTGACACACACACACACACACACACACACACACACACACACACAGAGGAAGATGTTGGGTCACCTACTCTATCATTTTTTGCTTTAACCCCTTGGTTTAGTCTCTCACTGAACCTGGAGCTCAGCTGGCAGCCAGCAAGCCCCTGATTCTGTTCCCTCTCCCACTGCACAGGGTCACAGATGCACTGGCACATGTCCAGCCTTTTTACAGTGGCTCTGGGAATTTGAACTCAGTTGCTCGTGTGCATTAAGGGATCTTCCCAGCTGAGCCATCTCCCCAGCCCTACAAATGTTATCAGGAACAACTTGATTCAAACTGCATCTTGTTTTCTGTAAAAACTGGAGAGGTGTGACCACTGTGAACTCTTCAGAGGGTGCACATTTTTAAAATACTTGGCATACAGCTGTTGCTATTATCACTCTGGTCAAATCTGTGCTTTTCCTATTACAGTGAAGTGTACACCATACCTGTTGCAACGATTTAACTCCTATAACCCTCAGGAAAGTAAATCTGTGATTAACTCTTCACCTTTGTATTCACAGATAAAAGGATGTGATGTCTCTTAGAGCCACAAATTAAAAGACAACGTTTTAATCCCTAACCTGTAAGGGCTATTGTGGTTTCCCTGTTGAATGTTTAAATGCTAATCAATTTAGGGATTATTAACTTATTAGCAGATAATTTTTGTTGGGTTTTAAAGGACAGCAATGATGAAAGTGAAATTCACAGGTAATCCCACCACCCATAAATAAGCACTCTCTTACGTTTGATCAACACGGGGCTCTGTAACCCTGGCTGCTCGCTGCCTGTCAACTGGGTTCTCTCATCAAATGCATAAATACAAATCAAATACCCTTTGTTTGCCTCTCACATATCCTAAACGTGGCAGCTTAATTACTTCTCTCTGATTTGCTAAAGAGTAAACCAAGGACAGAGAAAGGACGCGTCTCGTTGCCTTAGCATTCCTTGGGAAGTAGTACAGAGCACTGTCCAACTGGCATACTTAGATAAAACTCCAAACCACCAAAATCTCCTTGTGAACTAGAAAGACAACGTCTCATTCAAGCCAACACGTTCGTATGAAAATAAAATATTAGCTCAAGCCACTGTTAAGCATAGCGCAGAGATAATTAGTGTAATGGAAAAGTCTGTTTCAGTCCGGAGATTTTGTTTTTTCTCTTTTTCAAGTTTGTGGCATTGTTTGTTTCAGAGACACTGGTAGCACGCATGAAATATTTTCCTAGCTTTGCTGAAGCACTCAGCCTTTGGGCGAGCTGGCCGGGTTCCTAGAAAGGCGTTTCCTGTATGTTTACTAGGCCCTGTAGGCCCTGTAGGCCCTATAGACCCTGAAGGCCCTGGAGGCCCTGGAGGCCCTGGAGGCCCTGGAGGCCCTATAGACACTGAAGGCCCTGGAGGCCCTGGAGGCCCTGGAGGCCCTGGAGGCCCTATAGACCCTGAAGGCCCTGGAGGCCCTGGAGGCCCTGGAGGCCCTGGAGGCCCTGGAGGCCCTGGAGGCCCTGGAGGCCCTGGAGGCCCTGGAGGCCCTGGAGGCCCTGGAGGCTCTGTAGGCCCTGGGCCGTTGCTCAGGATCTATACTCCTCCACTCAGTGGCTTCATAGCCTCTCTCTGCTGTGGCTTTTCTCGATGGGTGAGGAGCTCATGCCTTAGAAACGCATCTGCCTTTACATCTCCTATTTGCAGAAGTCCTACGTGTTTCCAGATGATCTTCTGTTTAATCCAGTAATCATTCTTATCTCCCTGCTTCCACATGGCCTTCCTCCTTGTTAAGACCCCATCACTTTATCTAACTTTTAATATCCATGTGTTCAGGATGTCTGTGAGGAAAATAGCAAGCAACTCTTCCTATACCGATTTTTTAGCCTATGTGCTCATTTTTTTCTGGATATGTGAAAATGTTGATATATATATATATAGTTTGTGATGGAAAAACAATAAATACTAAGCATCTGTTCATGACTTTAAAGATTTATTTTTAATTTCATGCATGGGGGAGGGGGGTATGCATACTTGAATGCAGGTGCCCTAGGAGTCCAGAATAGACTGGTCATTCCTTGAAGTTGGAGTGATAGGTGGTTGTGAGCCATCCAATGTGTGTGCTGGAAAGTGAACTCAGGTCCTGTACAAAAGCAGGACATACTCTTAACTGCTGAGCCAGTTCTCCGGCCCTGTATCTGTTCACTATTAAAATTATAGAATAGCATTATAATTTAAAAAGTTAGTAAAACAATGACATGATAGAAAATAAATGATAAATGGATAGATGATAGATACATAGAGATAGATAGATGTTAAATACGTAGATGATAGATAGGTGATAGATAGATGATAGATAGATAGATAGATAGATAGATAGATAGATAGATAGTCCGAATAAGTAGACAGATATAGAAAATTAGTATTTGTCTAAAATGAACTTAACTCACCAGCTATATAAACACTCAAAAATACTGTGCCCAAATGTGATGCGAGAAAGCTTTTTGCTTCTAATAGCCCCTCTGTGGAGGGATCTAACAGAACATCCTTATACAGGACAAATGAAGTTTGGAACACCATGCTGTGTAAAATATTGCTAAGTTCGTAGGAACTGGAATGACTCCCAAGGATGTCCTTTCTTTAAACTGACTTGGACAGGATTGGAGACAGATATCCAGAGCAGAGTTCCTGGAGTTTCTGTGTGAAAACTGAGCCTTAGCCAGCATTAGACCAACAGAGCCTCAGGAAAAGCTTGGCCAGTCATGGGAGTTTGTGGCTCTCCAACCTAATGGTATTGCTAGCAGAGATGGGCACAAGAGATGGATATATCATCTGCACAATGATTCTCCAGTTTTAAACTTGGACACAAAGACCATCTACCAACCCATCCTGTGCCCGAGCCCCTCAGCTCTTAATGTAGGGCCATCTTGAAATGCCCTCCAGGGATCTGTGAAGCAGCAGCTGAAAGCTACCCATAGGACTCTGCTGACCCAACTCTGCAAGCCAACCAGGTAGCCATAGCAACCTTCTCATGACCCCGGCAAACACCAAGAGAGCTTCTCCTAAGTGGCTTAGCCCTTAGAAGCTGACAGAATCAGAAAAGTAGCCCCTATGGTTCTGGAAATAAATCCACACACTTGCATACAAAGGCAGCAAGAATGTAGCGATATCCATACACAGCAGAAAGGACCTAGGCCCTTCCTCTCACTGTTGAACAGCTCAGAATGAATCAAAGAATTAAAACAAAGCTGCTTGAAGAAAATACAGTGCAAATGTTTCAGAACATTACCCTGGGCAAATGTATCTTGGCTTGATCCCAAAAGCAAAACCTGGCAAATGGGATTCCCTAAAAATCCACACAACAAAGGAAGTGGTTAACAACTGAAGAGACAACATACAGAATGAGAGAAAAATATTTGAAAACTCTTCACCCATCAGGGGACTAATAGCCAGAGCATAAAGGGAACACAACTTGGGCTGTGAATGTAACTCAGTGAAGGGCCGTGTGTGTGTGTGTGTGTGTGTGTGTGTGTGTGTGTGTGTGTCCGTGGATTCAATGCCCCAAAGAAAAGAATCAAGTGGGCAATGGGCAAACGACCTGTGCAGACATTCTTCTAACAAGACCAACAAATGTTGACCAGGCATATGAGAAACAATCCAGTATTGTCAGAGAAATGCAAATCAACATTAGAGTGAGATATCGGCTTACTCCCAAAAGAGTAAATACCATCAAAAATAATTTTTATGAGGGATTGGTTTGAGTAGAGAGATGGCTCAGTGGGTAATATGTTTGCCACAAAAGCTTGAAGACCAAAATCTGATCACCAGAACTCATAGAAAATGCAGGAAGTGGCAGAGGGTACCTGTAACCCGGTGCTGAGGGAGGACTGTGAGAGCAGGCAGATGGTCAGGTCTCCCTCACCATCCACCCTACCCAAAACAGGAAGTTCTGGGTTTGGTAGACGATCCTACCTCAAAAATTATGGGGTAGAGAAATAGAGAAAAAGACCAAAGTTTACTGGTGGCCTCTATTGTCTGTGCACAAGGCTTCCAACCATCCAATCTGACAAAGTGGCAAGTCCTGGCTAGGTTTGGTGAGAAACCCCGCCCCCATCCCTATCCCTATCATCTCTCAGTCATTTCAGTGAGAGATCTCTCCATGGGCTCATTGAGTTTGAACACTTGGTCCCCAGTTGGTACTACTGTTTGGGGAGGCTACGGAACTTTGCTACTTCATCCCTGGGGGGGGCGGGGGGATGGGGTGTTGCCTTACCCTACTTCCAGTTTGGTCTCTCTGCGGATTGAAGGCATGAAGGCATGAGGGTATGTGTTCTCAGCTTTCAGCTCCAGCAGCCTGCTCACCGCACCTCCTCTGTCATCATGGACTCTTCCTCTGGAACCACACATAAAAGTAAACTCTTTCCTCTTAAGTCACTTTGGGTCAGGGTATTTCCTGACAGCCACAAAAAGTAATAAATACATCCTGTCTCATAGGCTGAGGTGGAGTTGCGTGTAATGGAGTAACGGCATACCACTGTAATCCCAGTACTCAGGAGGCAGTGGCAGGCAGAGCTCTGTGAATTCCAGGCCATCCAGATCTACACAGTAAGACTCTGCCTCAGTATACCAATCAATCAATAAATCAATAAGGTGGTGGATCGCAAAAGAGGAAGACGTGTGGCATTGACATCTGGCCTCCACTATGCATGTACAAGCATACAAGGCACACACACAAAATGTCATTTCAAATGTTTTACAGATTCAGAAAGAGAAATAATACATATTTCCTCTTGAATGTGAAAAGGTGTGTGTGTGTGCATGTGGCCATGTGTGTGAGTGTGTTTGGGGGGGGTGTGGATGTGGATGTCACAAAGCTAAAAAGGGGATGGTGAAAGGCAAAGGAGATATTAAGAGATGTAGCAAATCACTACACCCTGATTGGCTTGCTCTTGGAAATCAGACTAAGATAACCAGTGAGTGAAGAAAGGACAGACATACAGACACAGGGATGGGGTGTGCCATGTGTACTCTGATGGAGCAGCACCAACAGAGATGTGCCTACCTTGGCCTCCTGAACCTCTGCATGTTTATTACATATAGCACTAGGAGGTAGAGTTAGCTAGTCTCAGTAGGAGTTCTCTGTGGACAGCAGTCTTCGGCTGTAAGCATCCTGGAGAATGAAGCTGCAGTTGCTAGTTTTTGCATCCATTGATCAATCATTCCTAAAACTCATGCTTGGACCGGAAGGCAGCTTTGCCAGCCTCCAGAGCCTGACTGGAGGGAAGGCAGCTTTGCCAGCCTCCAGAGCCTGAATGGAGGAAAGCTTTGCTGTATGCCTGAGTCTAGAAGAAGAAAGGAAGTCAGCAGGGGAAAGAAAGTAGAAGGCAACAGTTGGGGAAAGCAATGAAGGAAGATAATATAAAACAGCACAGCTATAAAGAATCAAATCATTTTCTATTCTAAAAAAATTAACTTCAAATGAATAAAAATAAAATGTATTCACACAGATGTAGTAAAAAAAAACAAAAAAACAAAAAACCTCGTAAAGCTTTGATTGAGTGATAAGTCAGCTAGGGAACACTTCACATTTTATCAGGCATCTCTCTTCACAATTGTGCCTTACTCATTTTTCTGATAATATCCTCCAGCAGATGGGGGATGTGACGACAGGACATAACAGCCAAACATCAGCTGGAACCCGGGAGTCTGTGGAAGATTGAAGGATAGAAGTGAGCAAGTCGGAGGGGTCAAGGACACCACCAGAAGGACCCACAGAGTCAGCTAACTGGGACTGGGATGGTGGAGGGGTCAAGGACACCACCAGAAGACCCACAGAGTTAACTAACTGGGACTGGGACGGTGGAGGGTCACAGAGACTGAACCATCAACCAGAGAGCATGCAGGGGCTGGATCTAGAACCCCTACACATTTCTGACAAATATGCAGCTTAGTCTTCATGTGGGTCTCCTAACAAATGCAGTGGGGCTATCTTGGTCTCTGTTCCCTACCATTGGATGCCCTTCCCCTACCTGGACTGTCTGGTTGGGCCTCAGTGGGAGGATTTGCCTAGTCCCACCCTGGGGTGGGACTTCAGAGAAGGGGAGGGGCCAATTGGGCGGGATTTGTAAAGGTGGGACTGGGAAGAGAAGAGGGAGTGGGCTGTAATCAGGATGTAAAGCGAATGGAAAAAAAAAAAAAAATATATATATATATATATATATATATATATATATATATATATCCTGACAAAAGTGTCTTACAAAGAGAAAAATTGTTTCACCTTACAGTTCCAAAGGGATACAGTCAGCCCACTGTGATGGGAAAGGTTTGGTGGTAGTGCATGAGGCCAGGATTCCCGAGAGAAAACATGAAGAGGGCAGGCTATAAAATCTCAAAGCTCCACCAAAAGACCTCTAGCAAGACTCCGGATCCTAAAGATCAAATAATCTTCCCTAGTGGTCAAACATGCGTGTCTATGGAAAGATATTGAACATTAACATCACAATGACTTACAAGGTCTACTTTAAAAGTTGTTCAATAAAATTCTAGTTTCTGTGTTGTGTTTATTTGTGATGGGCTCTCACCATGCAGTCTAGAGTATCTTCCAAACCACGGTCCTCTGCAGGAGCCTCCTACTTGCAGGGATTAAAGCATAAGCACTCCACTCAGCTAAATTCTAGTCATTTTTAGATCACATAAAATGAACATTTCCCCTCCAAAATTCAGCTGATATATGATTAAATTCAAGAGCTTAGTTAAAACTGAGGCCATTGAGCAATAGGAATGAAGAGAGAAGGGGGTTAGCATGTAAAACAATGAAGAAAAAGAAGAATGGGTAAAAACCAAAGAGCTGTGCTAGGTCACACTGTAGCTCCAGGAGAAAAGAGCTGAGCTATGTCACACACTATATTCCTCTCCTCACTGCAGATTACATCCCTAACACATGGTCTTTGGAAGGCACCTTTACCAGCATGAAAACTGTGACAGTTTCCTCCTTCTCAACAGCATATTTGTTATTCTATGCATAAGTATTTAAGGAGGAAAGAGCTGAGCTATGTCACACTGTAGCTCCAGGAGGGAAGAGCTGAGGTGTATCACACTGTAGCTCCAGGAGGTGACATTTAAATTGATCAGACCTGAACTTGGAGCTTGTGCCAAAGCCTTGCATTAAAATCTGATGACAGAAATATTTTACTCATCTCTGTTGATGTAAAAGATCATTCATCTGTGCTACTCATTACTAATTCTGTGAATGCTTAAGATTATGTATCACATGATATTATAATTATATCTAATATGCCTACCATATGTGCACCAAGTTTATCTCAGTAAACTGCCAATGCTGTGGAATGACGCTGGCCATCTTTCACCAGATCATGTTGTTGGAAAAGAAAGCACCGTCCATTAACAGTTTGAGAAAGATATTTTTTCTAAGCAGTCCTTGTGAAATTGAAGATTTATGTGGAGAATTCAAAGGCAGTTAAGCAACACCAGCAGTAGATGAATGGAAACCACTAGTTTCTAGTTCATTTTGGTCTGTCTGATGTGACTATCACAGATCAGCTGAGACTAGGTCATATTGAAACATCAGAACTTCATTTCGTTTTCTTTTTCTTTTTTTTATATATAGTTCTGGATGTAGGGAAGGTCCACAGCTGGCATCTACTGAGAGCATTCTTGCTAAGTCATACCATTCCTGCTAAGTCATACCATTCCTGCTAAGTCATACCATTCTTGCTAAGTCACACCATGCTGGAAGGTAGAAGGGAAGAGGGTCAAAGGTATCTATGTGCATTGCTTTTATACCAAACTTACTCTCACTATAATGAACCTAGTCCATGCCTGAGGGCAGAAGACTCATAGCCTACTCATCTTTCCTCTCCTTACTGCAGATCCTACATCCCTAACACATGGTCTTTGGGAGGCACCTTTACCACCATGAAAACTGACAGTTTCCTCCTTCTCAACTGCATATTTGTTATTCTATGCATAAGTAATTAGATTTCCAAAAGCTCCAAAAGTATTAAAATTGCCTCCCCAACCTATGTATTCCCTAAATCCTACTCTCCTAGAGGAAGTCTTTATTGGCCTTAGAGACCTAGGAAAGTGAGGCAGAGCAGTATGGAGGGAGGTACCCTCCAGGTACTAGAGCCACCCTTAACCAAGGAACTGTTTCTTAGCAGATAGGATGTCTGTCCCCACTGACTTTGAATTTTGAGAAACTCTGAAAGAGAGACAGGGGTAGAGAGGACTTCATTGGTCTGAAAGCAAACAAAATGTGGCTCAAAGTCTCTCAGGAAAAATGAGTTACCTTGTGGAGGGCTAGCCTTCCCAGTACAATGGCAAAGACTCTCAGGAAAATGACAGTTACTTTGTGGGGAGTCAGCCCGCCCTGTGCAATAGCTTGCTATCTGAAATTAGGCAATCAATTGCTTTTTTTTTCTTCAAAGACATTGACTAGTCAGGTGCATCACTGTTCAAAATAGATGGTTCCAGTAAATGGGGTCTGATACTGGATCATCTCCATTTATTTCCATCTGTGTTTCAATAGTTACAGTCCCACTAAATAATATGTCTCACCCAAAACACCAGTGGTAAGGTGACTGACTCTTCCTGGGGTGACCTGATCCAATCGCCACACAGAAAAACACACTGTGGAGAGCTAAAAATAAATGCAGCTGGAGCGAGAACTCCTCTGTCTCATCTTCCACACTGGGGTATTATTCCAATTTTAATGATCTGCCACGACTTTTTCATAAACTTGACTCCTTTTGAAGGAAGGACAGGAAACCTATTGAAACACACTAATGTCCCTGAAATGTCTCTGGCTACAGAGCGGTGGGAATATATGCTCTGCTGTAAAGAAGGCGAGGGGAGAATAAAGCAGTCACAACTGCATTGCTTCCGTGTGCTGTAATATACTGTCTTTGCTGTAGAGAGAGCAGGTATTTGGGTTGTAAGATTGTATTTTCATTGCTAAAGTATTTCTTTAAAAGAATTGAGAACATTGAAGTCTTCCACCACTACCCCACCCACCCCTCCACCTCCAAATAAATCTTTTCTCTAAATATTTATGCTTCAAAACTTTGTGGGCAACCCGGTGCAGTCATTTGATTTCTGTATATCTGGCTGTCGTTTCTTCCCAAAGGAAAATGTAAGCATTTTCCCATGAGTAAGAGCTCATTTATAAAGCTGAACTGCATTCTATACTGATTTAATATTTAAGGCACTGGAAGCATGAGAGCCGAAAGGCAGAGGCAGTGAAGGACCTACTGTGCTCAGAGCAGTTTCAGCGCATGAGATACTGTGTTGGGTACATCCAGAGTTCTGACATCAGGGGCTGTGGAGGTGGCTCAGTGGGTAAGGCAGCTTGCTCTGCAAGCAGTAAGATCTGAGGAGAAATCCCTAGCATCTACATAGAAGCCATGCATGGACAAACATGCCTATAATCCCAGTAGTGTACAATAGAGATGAGCATGTCCTAGAAGCTCACTGTCTGGCCTACCTGGTTCCCTGAGAGACCCCATCCCCAGAGGTAAATAGAGAGCAAGAAAAGACAACATCTGACCCCCTCCTTTGGCCTCCATGTGTCTATGTACAGGCATGCACACCCTATGTGCACATGTGTGTGCATAAACACGCCCCCCCCCCACACACACACACAGTTACATTTCCATTTTCTTCTGGCAAGGAGCTGGAGACGTAGCTTTAGTGGTTAAGAATTCTTGTTGCTCTTCTGACTTCAGGTCCCAGCACCCACATTAGAGAGCTCACAAGTACCTGGAACTCCAGGGGATCCGATGCCATCTCCTGACCTCCACTGACACCTGTACACACGTCTCTCTCTCTCTCTCTCTCTCTCTCTCTCTCTCTCTCTCACACACACACACACACACACACACATACACACACACATATACACACACACACACAAATAATAGCAATCCAAATCTTCCAGAAAAATAGGGAAAGAACTAACATGTTCAACATCCAATATTTCCTATAAGAAAAAAATTAATAACATTCCAGAAAGCCCTAAATTCCAAATAATTCTTTGTGAAAAGAAAATGTTCCAAAACTCAAGGTCAAGTTAATTTACTTGCCTTACAATCCACCATTTATCGCTCTAGTTGATGGCATGAACCTGGGAGAGCGGAGGCTAAAAATGAGGTGGACTAAAGTCTCACGCAGTAGCCAGCTTTCCTCAGAGCATCAGATAGTTCACACTCTGAGGGTTAAGAAGGGTCACCCGAGTAAGAACACAACAACAGGGACAAGACCCACACGGCAAAATGGGGCGTACAAACAAATAATAGCCAGCTGTAACAAACAATCACTCCTATCCGAGACACCTGGGAGGGGTGAGAGCACATTCCAGGAACAATTCTGCGCTTTGAAGAAACTGGGATCCCAAGACTCTTGTCTTGTTTTCTTGTAGTTTCCTTACAAGCACTCAGAATTCTCACATGACTCCATTCTCAGACCGTGTTCCAACATCCATCAATTACTTAAACTTGTCCCGCACATTTGTCCCATGGTGTCTTTTGCCCAGTCCCTCAGCACACTAGCACCACCAGGAAGACCACATGCCAGCTACCTTCCAAGACACTCTCATCCTGACATACATATGCTCCAGTCAGAGCAGGTCTGAGCACCCAGGAGGTCAGCAGACATCCCCAACAGCAACGCTGGCACCCCCAAGCTATGGCCAAAGCCCACATGGTCCCCCACGTTAGTGTGTTGCTTTAGAGGTTTGCCATGGGTTCTCTCCCTCTGTAGGACTTGCCCCAAAAGAAGGAAGGACAAATGGGAATGCAAAGCACAAGGTGAAGAAAGATGGCTAAGGGCCTGCAAGACCAGAAAACAAAAAGAACTCAAGCATACTTGGGGGCCAGAAAGTGGCTGGGTTAGGTGTGGGACTCTCTTCCCTCCACCTAAGCTGAGTGCCACATCCATTTAGTGAGATAATTTCATTAAAACTGATCAAACGCCCACTTAGACGCCGTGGGAGTCTAAAAGCATTAATGTTTTCTTGAATAAAATGACAATATTTCTGAAGCACAACAGACGCATTATTATTATTATTATTATTATTATTATTATTATTATTATTATTCTGAAAGGGGAAAAGAGCCAGCCACACGGATTCTAAAATAGACATCAACTGTGGTATGGGTTGTCTTGATTAGATTTTTAATGTCAACTTGCCACAGTGTAGAGACGTCTGGGAAGAAGAAATCACAATTGAAGAATTGTCTCCACCACACTCGCCTGTGATCTTGTCTGCAGGGCATTGTCTTAGTTATTAATGAATGTAGTGGACAGTGCCATCCGTAGGTCCGTGGGCATGGGCTGTATAAGAAAGCCAGCAGTTAGTTAGTTAGTTAGTTAGTTAGTTAGTTAGTCAGCAGTTGAGCCAGCAAGCAGTGTGTCTCCATAAATTCTGCTTCAAGCTTGACTTCCTGCCCTTCCCTCAGTGGCGGGGTGGAATCTGGAACTACAAACCAAGTAAAAGCTTTGCTTGCCATGTTGCTTTTATTCAGAGTGTTTTTATCTCAACAAGGAAAACAAAACAAAACAGGCTAGAATGGGGGTCACAGGTATAATATGCTCAGACTAAAAAGACAAAAAACATTGCAAAACCAGGTTCTCTCCGTCAGGGAGCTGCATCGGAGACCAGGATCCTGTGCTGGGCTTTGATCTGGGTAAAGGCTTTCATGACTATATACCACAGTTCTTACACAATGTTTGTTTGAGCACTTTCTGTACGTACCTTACGAAAGAAGGTTTTTTTTGGTTTTTAGAGACAGTGTCTCACTGTGCAACCAGGACAAGCCCCCAAATAATGGAAATCCTATCTCAAATCTTCCCAGCACTAGGACCATAAGTATCAACAGCACATTAAACAACTTTTTCAAAGAAAAGGGATCTCAGTAATTTTGGTTTGAAGTCATCTTATGACACAGAAAAATAAAGAAAATAGCACAAGCTACCAAAGGGCAGCCACAGAAGGGCATGACTGTGCACTTCTGAGCTATTCATTCTCCACAGGCCACAAATGCAATGTCAGACTCGTGGACAAGACTAAAACAAAATAAAATCATTAGGGGATGATGGGCTTTGAGTGTTCATTATCTGTTTTAGAAAAGACATTTAACTGTATATGCACATCATGTAATAGTTAATTAATTACATATTTGTTTGATATCAGTCATAAGACTCCTGAAATCTGTAGTGTCTCTGGTCGGTCATATGTAGATATTTCCAGCATTATCAACAAAGGTGGTGATAAAGAGTTCCATCCAGCTGAATCCAGGATGACAGCTACCAACAGGCTACAATCCATTCTTATATATTCAGTGTTCTATAGCACTAACAACACATACAGCTGATACTACATTGTAACACTCAGTGATTAACCTGAATCAGACATCTGGATTGCTCAAGGTTTGCCAGAGTGAAAGAGTCCCCAAGTTTATGTAGACATGGTTCAAGGCTTACTTGATAGCCCAGGTCGGAGAGAGTTTAGTGTCACATGGGAAGGAAGTGAGCAAGGAAGTTAGTATCATGTGCACCAGGATGAGAAGAGCTATTAACAAAGCCAGGTGCAGAGGAGGTCACCGTTGGGTATGAGAGGAGAAAGGTGTATTATCTAAGAGGAGCTATGAAAGCTAGTGTGTGGGGGTAGGGGTCGGCAAGCTGTAAGAGAGACACAAGATTGAGTAGTAAAGGAGACTAACAGCAAACGCTGCTGTCTCAGTGCTGTGGGAGCCCAATGCGTGGTCCCTAAGCCACATGAATTACAATCCAAAAATATATTACAAAGGGGAAAAATGTCACTACTGTAAAATGCAAGGCTCTAGACAGGTGTGTCATCCCAGCCATCAGTAGCTAGAGGCAGAAGAGTTCAAGGTCACCCTCAGCTGCAAACCAAGTTTGAGACCAGCTTGCGCTATTAGAGACACCGTCTCAGGTAGATAGATAGATAGATAGATAGATAGATAGATAGATAGATAGATAGATATGGATAGATGAATAGATAGATATGGATAGATAGATATAGATAGATAGATATGGATAGATAGATTAGATAGATAGATAGATAGATAGATAGATAGATAGATAGATAGATAGATAATTAGATAGATTGGTTCCTTTGAAAACCTGATCTCGCAGCATCATATAAATAGAAACCTAGTCTCATGATACAAATAGAAATGAATAAATGGATAGTTTAAGTGGTTCTAAGTTCTACCCAAATATAATCAGTGTAACATAAAAAAATTTAAATTATTGCAAAATTATAAATGGTGTTTCAGGACTTCCTGCGCCTGTCCAGGTATGGGAACCTTAGAACTCTGTGGCTGTGGATAGCAACTTTTTAAATTTAAAAGAATAGCTACGTAGCACAATGTAGGAAGCTGTAGAGTTTGAGCCCTAATTGGATACAGGTGTCAAATGATAGGTTTGTCCAAAATCTAAAACTCCTGCCATATTCTATCCTGCTAAGCTGGTCTCAGCCATACTGTCATGCCAGCTTTTACTTGAGGGACCCAGGGAAGGTACTTTAGTTTTCTGTTCCAGTGTTGAACTCACTTACATAAATCTCCCATTATTGTTTACACACACACACACACATACATGTATTTCTGCTTGTAACCTAATAGATGTTAGACCTGTTACCTAAACATTAAAACCTCACCTAATAAATCATATGTATAATATCTATTATATATTGTTTATATACACATATATGTAATAGTTGAGGCGACACATATTTATTGTATTGATAATAGAGATTCCTCAAGGTGCAGTTCTCTGTGGCAGAACGCATAAGACAAGAAGAGGTCTACCCATGCCCTGAAGGTTTGTAACCTCAGCAGGGCAGACAGACCTGTGATCTGACTATCAGCTTTCAGGGAAGACTGAGTTACTATGTGGATTAATTTGCTTTAGAAACCTTTCTACTTATACAGAGAATTGTGGGACCAAGAGAAAAATGTCATTTTGGAAAGATGGATGCCTGTTGCTTTTGCTTCCACCCCACTCTGAGTCTTGCCAGGGGAACTCCTGGAGGAGGCAAAGTCTGCCAAGCGGCTGCCCGCACCTAACGATAAGATGCCATGGGCATCCGTGGAAGTGCCAGGGAAAACCGGCAGTGAGGCTCCATAGGTCCCTTTTAATCTGTTCTAAAACCAAAGCCTGGAAAACAAGAGAGCTTGCTGTTTTAACTGAGGTCTTGCCTCAAGATGACTACTGAGTGGCCACACAGATAAACTATGTCAAGACTCTTAGGTTGTGTGCCTGTGACTGAAAGTAGATCCTCCCCAACATCCTCCCTACCCACCAAAGTCCACATCTGTTTGCAACCTAAATTAGAATAGATGCTAAACCTGTAACCTGCACATTAGCACCCCTCCATAAATATTGAGTCTTATGTTCTTGAAATGTTGGAAAAGTCAAAAACAAAGTCATAGCCTTCAAGAAAAAAGAATTTACTTATTTGTTGGCTGATTATAAAGATAGGCTCTCAAGTAGCCCTGGACCTAGAGCCTTTATGCAGACAAGGATGGCCTTGGATTTCTGATCCTCCTGCCCCTATTTTCTGAGCACTGAGATTACAGGAGGGTATTAACTACCACACCAGATTTTAAGGTATTAGGGCTAGAGCTCAGGCTTCCTTGAAAGCATGAAGCCGCATCCACAGCCCACTTCCCTCTTTGCAGTCATAGCCCACGGATGGAGAGGTGGTTTGGTAGTTAAGAGTGTTCGCTGCTCTCATGCCGAGCACAGTTCAGGTGCCAACCCCCAAACTGGTGCTCACAACTACCTGTAACTCTAGCTCCGGAACTCTCTTCTGGCCAGAGCAGGCACTGCGCTCAAACACAAATCCACACCCAGACAGACAGACAGACAGACAGACAGACAGACAGATGTAAAATAAAGCATGGCCTACTGAGAAAAGATGCCCCCCCCCGCCCCCACTGCTATTCAGTTGCTCCTCCCACTGATTTCTGTACGCCAATCACATGAGGCAATTTCAAGAGACGGCTGTTCCTCTCCTTTCGTTTAGCACGCTGGGACAGCAAAGAACACGGTAAAAGCAGAGCTAGAGAGCCTTAGAGGTAATGGGTCAGCTGGGCTCCATTCAAATAAGGATGCAGCCACTCCCATCCTGCCCTCTGCCTGGGACACGGACAGGAGAGGCGGATGGAAACAGCAATCCACTGCCCAGCCCTCTCCCCTGCCGAGGGAGCAGAGCCATCCAGCTGGATTTACATTGCCTAGATTCCACTGTGTAAGATCACCACCTCTCCCACCAGGGAAGACAGACAGAAGCTCCAGACTCTTTTATATTTTAGGCAGAATGTGAAATTAGTTGAAATCCTTTTTGCACACATTCTCTCAAACCAGGGCTGTTTCCTAGGGAGTTTCTGAGTTGAGAGCCCTCTGACGCCCCCCACCCCCGCGCGCCCCTTCCTCTTCCCACCCACCTTCTTCCATCCTATGACTCCTCAATGTGCATCTCCTCTGCCTCCCACACCCTCCATCGCCGCCTTTGGAGGAGGCAGGAAAATTAATGAATAAAATCACAGGGTACCATCTCAGGAGACTGCAAACAAACCACGGGAGAAGAAACGGCCATAATCTTATGGAGCTGAAATAATGACATCAGCTGAGTTGGCTGCATACATTTTTATGTTGCATCTCTCAGATCTGCTGGGTTATTATAATATTTCTATCGGTTCTTTTCAATATACTGGCGTTCTCGGGAGCATGGTAGAACTAAAGAAACTCGTGATAAAGGATTTTTTAAAAAAAGAAAAGAAAAAGAAAAAAAGCTGATTTCTGCAGCAGAGCTTCAAGAAACAGTGACCCAAAACTCACTGCTGAAATGTTAAATCGTTAATTGACGTTTTATGGGTCTCTACCCTGAATATTGACAGAGGGGTTTCCCTCTGTTACATTCTCCATTCTGTTTTGCTCTGTAACTATGCCTTTTTGTTTTTAAATGTGGTGTGTGTGTGTGTGTATGTACGTGTGTGTGTCTGTGAATGTGTGTTGATGTGTGTGTAGGGGGTACAGGCACGCATGCCACAGCATGTGCGTTTAGATCAAAGAACAATGTGTAAGGGTCATCTTTCTCCTTTCTATCCTGTGGGACCCAGGACTTGAACTCACGTCATCAGGCTTGGCAGCTGGTGCCTTGGCCAACTGAGTGAGCTAAGCAACTTCACCTTCTTTTCTGAGTCAGGGTCTCTGACTGAGATCCATGGTCCTAGGAATCCACCAGTCTCTGCTCCCCAAACTCTGAAAGCACAAATGCGTGCCACCAAGCCTAGTCCTTCTGGTGGTGCTGTAGATCTGAACTCTGGCCCTCAGGAGCACACAGTGCTTATGGCTGTCTGAGTTCTTAGCCTTGGCTTACAGCATCACCACCCAAACCCAGTGTTTCATACAATGTGTCTCCCCACATGTAGATATGGTCATACACATTCACACGCCTTCAATTATCTTGGGTAAAAGTGTGACCAGGAGGGCAGAGATGTTCACAGCCATGAGCTTTCCTACAGTCTCTTTTGCCATTACTTCATTTTCAAGATACTTCTCCGCCAAATTTTCCACAAAGTTTTCTGATATAAACTCAAAGGAAAGACCTATTTTTTTTTTTTTTTTTTGGTTTTTCGAGACAGGGTTTCTCTGTACAGCCCTGCCTGTCCTGGAACTCATTTTGTAGACCAGGCTGGCCTTGAACTCAGAAATCCGCCTGCCTCTGCCTCCCGAGTGCTGGGATTAAAGGTGTGTGCCACCATGCCCGGCTAAGACCTATTTTTTTTTCTGCCTGACTATACTCACCTATTGATGAGCGTAAATATGCTAATAAGCAAATCAATGAGTATATCATAACAGAATTATAACTGATATAGAAAGAAAGTTTTCTCTCTAGACTCAAGGAACTTGGTTCATTTGAAATAAATGCCTGGTTCCACTTAGAACTAACTAGAAAGTTTACCCTATTGGGGTTGGTTGGATGCTACCCTGTATTCAGATGCTAAATACTGGCCCTCACTGTCTGGTTGCCCCGGGCGAGCAGATCCTCATGTACACCAAGTGATACTATGTAACTCTTGCTCCTCAATTTAAAACTATTGGTTGAAATAAAGTGGTTACAGTCAATTACTGTAATAAAAGAGAAGAATAAAAGAGGCGGCGTTTGAGTTACCAGGTTGAGCTCATGATATGAAGGAGAGGAATAGATAAAAGGAAGGAGAAGGAAGATATAGAGAACAGGAAGTCTCCATTGAACTTGATGCACCAGGAGCATGCGCCTGAGTTTATTGCTCCCCTAGGACAGACTCCTGGAGCAGAAATAGCCCGGGAAGACTCAAACAGCAAATATTTGGGTAACACAGTTGGGACATAGACAGTAATTGCGCTAGAGCTGATTTTATAAATCCATAGTACTGTGCCTTGATTAATGGGGGACTGACTGTGTGGGTCATAAGAATAGCTACGAGAGTTCATTAACCATCATTTACACTACCTGACTCTGTAACTGAACGGAAAGGTATGAGAAATTCATATTTACAGGAACTGAGAACACAAACTGGAAACTGGAAACACTTAGGCAAATCCCTCTGCTGAAAACCCAGTTTGAAACAGTGCCTCGTTTGAATCATCAAGGACACAAACTCTTCAAAGAGAAAAAGGGTTTCAGCTCAAGTATTTAATAATAACAATAAAAAAAAAACTTCACAGGTCTGCTTATCAAAGGTCCCAGCTATTTTTATCCTAGTGTGGGCTTTAGCTCGTACTTACTGTTCAATGCCCAGAGAAAAGGCTGAAAAGTCTGAAATATCTAAATCATTCTTTTTTCCTGTTTCCCTAAGAATAAGAGAGACAGAGAGACAGAGAAAGACAGACACAGAGAGACAGAGAAAGACAGAGAGAGAGAGAGAGAGAGAGAGAGAGAGAGAGAGAGAGAGAGAGAGAGGAAAGGGAAATATTCTAGATACCAAGAAATCTAGAGATTAAAGGATTAAAGAATGCAATAGTTACAGCGGTAGACTGTGGCATCTCCACACTGCAGCAGTCTGCTGGTAACTGTTGCCAGTTCCACTTAAGGATCAGACAATAGCGAAGCTACCTACAGGCTGCATCCATTGTTGGAAACCAGTTCTCTGAGCATAGAGCAGTTGCCAGACAGCAGGTCCAGACAGAAACAGCAACATCCAGGCAAAACTCATTGTCAAAGAAGAAGGATGTGCCTCTTGAGATGCTACTGTGGAAAACTGCCTGCAGTCCATAGTGGAAGGCCCTCTTTTAGGTGGTGAGCTGCAGCTTGCCCTAGCCATCACCAGAGCAGAAGTTTCCCAGATCCCCAGATGGTGCTCCTGCCTTTGCCCTCCATCGCCCTCAATGGGGCTTATCTTTTTGAAGTGTTTTTAAACTTCCTAGAGCACTTATTCAATATTCAAATTTTCAAGTTCCTCCGAGAATCCCTGCAGTGGAGGGGCCTAGAGAGTTAAATATTCGAAAAGATCCTGGCAACTAGTCTTCACAAAGCATAGGAAAAGATTATGGAAGAACCCTAAGCCCTTGGTCACCAATGACGCTCTGGGGCTCTAAGTGACTTAGGCCCTCCCCATCAGCGGGTGCTGGGGTCCACGGGCTCTAAGTGACTGAGGCCGTCCCTATCAGCGGGTGCTGGGGTCCACGGGCTCTAAAGTGACTGAGGCCGTCCCTATCAGCGGGTGCTGGGGTCCACGGGCTCTAAGTGACTGAGGCCGTCCCTATCAGCGGGTGCTGGGGTCCACGGGCTCTAAGCGACTGAGGCCGTCCCTATCACCGGGTGCTGGGGTCCACGGCCACTATGCTTAGTTCTGCAGCCTACAAGTCACCACACAACATCTTAGGACGGAAGCTAAATGATACAATACAACTGCCCTGCACAAAAGGAAACAGTGTGGCTCATTAAATCTCTCAGCACTTTTGGGAAGTCAAAACTGTCTAGGCTGCCAGCATGTTTGAAACCCTCTCTCAGTGTTCTCTCCCTTAAAAATCTGAATATGTTGTAAATATAGCAGAGCCAAGCCCTAAAATGCCCATCTGGGATTAAACCTAAATGCTAATTTATTTTCTATTTCTGTTGTTTCAGGTTTTTCTTTCTTTTGTTTTGAGATGGACTTCCTGTAGCCCAGGCTAGCCTAAAATTCACTATGTAGGAAAATGTTCTGCCTCTGCCTCCCAAGTGCTGGGATTAAAGGTGCATACCGCTACCACGCACAGCCAGTTAGTTTCAATATATGGTGATAGTCTTACCTTTTAAACATCTTACATAGAATTCACAAGTATTTCAAAAACTTTGAGTATATTTACAATAGTATATAATGAAAGTTTTATCATCTCAAGTGAAAGTTAAGATAAAATTATTTTATTAGAAAGTAAGAGATATGAACATTTTGATTTCTGTTTAAAGAGTGTTATTTCTTGTTGATATTTGTTGGTTTTGTGCATCAAAACATGATATTTTAAGATGGCTCCAGACATGACTCAGCATTGCAGGTGACTAGCCATAACCATTTGATTAGATTCCACTGAGCAGAATATGTACAACATCAGGAGTCTTTGCAGGCATAGAGATGTGACCAAAGAAGAATCCCGGAATTCAAAGGCTAAAGTAGGAAGACTGTACATTTAAGGCATACTGGTGTACATACCACACACACACACACACACACACACACACACACACACACACACACCCCAGCTGAACCATCTCAATCGCCCCACTCCTATGCTGGTGTCTTTGTGTTTTCCGGTGTATGGGTTGCCTGGTTATTCTGTTTCTTTGCTCCATTGCGTTTAATTGGCGTTTTGGGCATGAGCATGGGTGGCAAGATATTTACAGCAGCAGAACATTAACAGCAGTAATGAAAACGGTGCTCCTCCCAGCTCCGCCATTAACTGTCAATACCTCCGGGGGGGGGGGGGGGGGGGGGGAAGGGCATGTTAGCATTTAAAGCCAGTTTAATCTTGAAACTTAAAAACACACACACACACACACACACACACATTTATTTGTGTGTTTCTTTTATGTGTATTTGTGCCTACACAAGCCACATCATGTGTGTGGAAGTCAGAGGAAAATGTGAAGGAGTCAGGACTAGAACTTAAGCCATTAGGACTGGTAGCAAGCATCTTTACCCACTGAACTCTCACTGGCCCTAGTCTGACACATTTCTCTTGCATAATCTAGTCGTTACTCTAACACACACACACACACACACACACACACACACACACACACACACACGCACGCGCGCACACTATACTTACAAGTAGGAAATTTTTCCCAAAATAATTACACTGGACCCCAGTTGGATAACATTTTTTTAACTTCTAATATCTAAAAAATAAAATCTATGAACCATTTTTAAGGTAATTGTTCATTTTTAACTTCTGCTATTCTCAGTCCCTTCTCTTTGGATGTTATTGAAAACTCTGAGTGACCTTCTAGGTTATTTGTGATGTGAAATGAACTCTCCTTATGCTTTTACTGTCAGCAAATCCTCTCAAAGTTCAACAGAATCATAAATAACTGAAACTAATATTCTGCTACACTATTTATGAAAAATTTTAAAACAAGCATATGTACATTTATTGCATTGCAGTTTGGATCAATGACGACTGCGTTTCCAAGGCAGAGGTTGTCAAGAGCCTTGGAAACGCAGTCTTCACTGAGTAAAGGGTTTTTCTTTCTTTCTGTCAATTTATGTGAGTGTGCAGAGCCTTTGTCCAAAGTTTCAATAGAGATTAATGAAACTCAGGAGATCACAATTCTGAATGTCAAGAATTCTGGAATGTTCTCTTCTCATTGGTTTCCTGAGTTTTATTCTCTAACTTTGGGGGAAGTCATCCTTGTAGGTCAGACTTGTCTTGAGCAAATAGCCAAGGTCACAGGTGACAGCCTCAGAGGTCTTAAATTTTAAGTTTCTCTCTCTCTCTCTCTCTCTCTCTCTCTCTCTCTCTCTCTCTGTGTGTGTGTGTGTGTGTGTGTGTGTGTGTGTGTGTGTGTTTGTTCATGTTTGTATGCAGATTGTGAAGGTATGCACACCTGTGTTCATGGAGGTTGGAGGTCAATGACATTTCTTCTTTAACCACTCTCCCCCTGATTTTTTGAGACAGGGTCTCTCACTGAACCCGAGCCTCACCAGTAGGACTAAGCAAAGAGCAAGCTCTGGGATTCTAACGCCCCTGCCTCCACACCACTCTTCTGACAAGCATGTGCTGCCCTACTCTGCATTTATGTTCCACTGACCACCCACTATCCTAAGCCCAAATTCTAGGGTTTTACTGGTGATATCGGTAATGAGGCCCACAAGCATGTAAAAATTAGTGTGTCTGAGGAAAAGAGCCGTAGACATGAGGAGGAGGGGGAGAGAGGCCTGCCTGTCACCATCTTCCCAGCCCTGCACACAGAGGCTCATGCAGAACTATTTTATAGAAAGACTGTAGGCCCAGTCTGAAGACGTTCTAAACACTGTAAAGGAGAGGGTGCTGCTGCAATTGGTGTCCAGATAAGGACGTCTCTCCTCCACTTCCAAATTGACTGCTTAGGAACTCAGATGGATACCCTTGGATACCCTTGGGGGACCCTCACTAACGTGGGCCACTGCATCCAGGCAGGCATCACCTTTAATGGATAAAATGTATTTCTTTTATAAACAGATGTGACATGCTGTGCATTTGACCATAAATAGCCAGATGAGAAGCAGAGAGACCAGACACCTGTGCATGACCAGGTGTAGACACCCTGTGGTTATTACCATCCCTGTTTTATTGCTTGGAAATAGATTGCTTATTATCAATTCCCACCTGATGTCCAAACAGATGAGGCCAGGGAATCCAGGTTATGATCCTGGGTAATGACAGAGGTGTCCCCAGTCATGCTACCAGGAAGATCTGTGCAAGTTTGAAAGGCATAGACTAGGTCTTTTCCAGGTTGCGAGTGCTCTGGGGATTCTTTGTCTTCTCTGGAACGTTCCTGCCTTTCAGTAGTTAACAGGTTTTTGAGTAGGAGTTGCTGATGGCATCTCGAGATTGCCGAGAATGTTTTAATGGGTGAACCTTCAGTCCGAGAGGCTATTCTCTGTTGTCCTTGATTTGCTTACGCTTTGGTCTCCTAAGAAGCCCTCCATTATACTCAAAAGCACTGTATCTGTCAACTACAGATTGCCCACATTTGCTGTTCTGGAAGCTTCCAAGTGCAGCTTTGTTGGAGACAGAAGTCTCCATCCTGTTGTCCCCAAGACACACATCCCTCCATCCAAATATTCTTGAAGAAGGCCTGGAGAGAAGTGTACAAGTTCTTGAATTTGATTTTTACTCTTCTCTAAATAAACAAATGAAGTTAAGATGCCCTCGCACTCTCAGATTCCCAAATAAGAGATGCTGGCTTTTAGAGTCGGCAGATACGTCAAGAGTTTTTCTCACCTTCAGAAGATGTCAGAGGCCACATGGTAATGGCACACACTTTTAATCATCGCAGCACTTCGGCAAGAAGAGCTCTGTGAATTCTAGGCCAGACTGGTCTACAGAGTGATTCCAAACCAGCCTGGACTACACAGAGAGAAACCCTGTCTCAAAACAAACAGAAGATGTCTGTGATGACTGATCTTGATTGCCAGTTTGCCTGGATTAGGGATTCACAGCTCCAGCAACACCTGTACGGAATTGTTAGCTTAGTTTGTCTCTGAGCATGCTTCTGAGGGTTATCTTGGTTAGATTAACTGAAGTGAGAAGATTCACCCTAAAGGAACGATGGCGTCAATCCCGCCTTGCACTGCTTAAAAAGAAGAACGCAAGCTGACTACCACATTCACTGCTCTTCTCCCTGACTTCAGATACAATGTAAACATGCTTTAATTTAAATGTTTCCATTTTCTAATGCCTTGACTTCTCCCCATGTTAGAGTGTCTCTCCAACTGTGAGTCAAAATAAACACTTCTTTGCTTAAATTGCAACAGAAAAGAACGTTGTCTAAGTTCCTACTGTCTCCTGATTTTAGGAAAGGGAGCTAACATGCAGAAAGCTTAACCGACTTGCCTGAATTTGACCAGCAGAAGTGGACTGGGCGTGGCTTGCCTTCCAGTTTCATGCTCCAAGACCGTGTAAGTGCAGAAGGAAGGAAATCAGAAAAGACGCTACATAGATGTATTAGCTACTTTTTGTTGTTATGACTAAACTTCATTTTCGTTTACAGTTTGAGAAGGATAGAACTCATGACGGCAGGTGCCATGGCAACAGGTGAGAGCAGGAAGCTGAGAGATCACGTTTATCTGCAGGCCAGAAGCAAAGACTGTGATCTAGAAATGGGTTGATTCTATCAACTCTCAAAGGCCACACCAGTGCCATGTTTCAGCAAGGCTCTGCCTCCTGAAGGATCCACAACCTCCGCAAACAGCACTGCCAAATGGGCATCTGGAGCGTCTGCGGTTATCTGTCACTCAAATCACCACAGATCCCTACAGTCAGAGAGTCAGAAATGATGTCTAACCCATTAATACCAATCCGTGCAGAGAACAAAGGAAAATCTACTCACTGAACTGTTGTTAACCATTATAGGAGAGGCTCCATCTTCAAAGCCATCTCTAAACCGTGGCCTTGCAGGGGCAACAAGTCTCAGGCCCATATATGGACTTGCTAACTCATAAGGGCTTACTTTAGCTAAACCTCTCTGGAAATGCTCTCACAGACACCTCAGAGGTCTGTCGAGTTGACAGCAATGACTTACCATTATAAGTTGGCAGAGTGAAGATCAGCCCCACCACTGTGGGCAAGCACCATCCCATCCACTGACAAGGAAGGACCAATAAGTTTTGTCTTCAGGAGCAGAAGTATTTGACTCCAGTGGCCCTCTGGTACCCAAACTCCAAATTTGGGGTTATTTGGGCTTCAACCAGAAGGATGACATCATGATCGCCAGTTCATAAGCCTTCCAGCCTGGAGTAGAATGGCACCACCAGCTTTCCAGAGCCTCTATCATAGAGAAGGTACATGGTAGGACTTCTCTTCCTCCATAATCTTGAGACACTTCTCTAAACAACTCTGACTAAAGGAAAAGTCTAGTCTCCCAGCCAAGAGTCAAAAATCCCGGCAGTAGGAACTGTCAGTCCATTTCAATGGATGAAGGCAGCACTTGTTGCCTAATGACCTAAGTTTGATTCTAGAACTCACATGGTAGGGAGAACCATAGGTTGTTCCCTGACCTTCATACATGTATTATGGCAAACACATTCCATACACACACATGAACAAATGAAAAAAAACTTAAATAATATATCTAGAATATATAATAACAGAAAGTGTGGGGTTGAAAGGAATGGGAGGGAGCTACAGGTGATTATGGAGTTTCTTAGCTGTGTGGTAAAAATACTGGAAGATGGTAGTGGTAGCTGCATAATTATGGTCATTCCAATAACCACTGCCTCGTATACTGTAAACAGGTAAACTGTGTAATGTGTGAATAGTCTCAATAAAACTGACTTTATTGTATATATAATATATATAATATTACATAGTTACAATATACATATATTATATAACATAACTGCATATATATAATTCTGTGAGTTCAGAATATTGATCCTTTGGGCTTTAATTTGGGAGACACGGTCTACTATTTTAGTACATGCTAGTATGGAAATCTCAGTCCTCCTGCCTCAGCCTCCTTCATACTGATATTATTGGCATGTACTACCACACCCAGCTTGGGGCATTTTTTATAAAGATTTACTTTATCCCATGCTCATGGATTGGCAGAATCAATATAGTAAAAATGGCTATCATGCCAAAAGCTATCTACAGATTCAATGCAATCCCCATCAAAATTCCAACTCAATTCTTCAAGGATCTAGAAAAGACAATTAGCAAGTTCATCTGGAATAACAAAAAACCTAGACTAGTGAAAACTCTTCTCAACAATAAAAGAACCTCTGGTGGAATCACCTTGCCTGACCTCAAGCTGTACTACAGAGCAATCATAACAAAAACTGCATGGTACTGGTACAGCAACAGACAGGTAGATCAATGGAATAGGATCGAAGACCCAGAAATGAATCCACACACCTATGCTCACCTGATCTTTGACAAGGGAGCTAAAACTATCCAGTGGAAAAAAGACAGCCTTTTCAACAAATGGTGCTGGCANTTAAAAACAATAAATATATGAAATTCCTAGGCAAATGGATGGATCTGGAGGCCATCATCCTGAGTGAAGTAACCCATTCACAAAAGAACTCACATAACATGTACTCACTGATATGTGGATATTAGCCCAGAAACCTAGACTACCCAAGATACAATTTAGTAAACACATGATACTCAAGAAGAAGGAAGATCAAAATGTGAACACGTCACCCCTTCCTAGAATTAAGAACAAAGCACACATTGAAAGAGTTAAAGAGATCATGTGTGAAGCTGATTCCAAAGGATGGACCCAATGACTGTGGCTGCCAGGGATCCATCCCACAATCAGCCAACAAACATAGACACTATAGCATATGCCAGCAAGATAGTGCTGAAAGAGCCCGGATATAGCTGTCTCAGGGGAAACTATACCAATGCCTGGCAAACATGGAGGTCGAAGCTCACAGTCAGCTATTAGATGGAACACAGGGTTCCCAAGGAAGAAGGAGCTAGAGAAAGTACCCAAGGAGCTGAGGGGGTCTTCAACCCTCTAGGTGGAAGAATAACCATGAACTAACTAGTACCCCCTGAGCTCATGTCTCTAGCTGCATATATAGAAGAGGATGGCCTAGTTGGCCATCAGTGGGAAGAGAGGCCCCTTGGTCATGCAGACTTTATATGCCCCAATATAGGGTAACGCCAGGGCCAAGAAGTGGGAGCGGATGGGTAGGGGAGCAGGGCCGGGAAGGGGGAGGGTATAGGGAACTTTCTGGATAACACTTGAAATGTAAATGAAGAAAATACCTAATAAAAGTTAAAAAAAAAAAGATTTACTTTATAAATGTTATTTATGTGTTCTGTCTGCATGTATGTGTACATGTGTATGCAGGTACCCACAGAAGCCAGAAGAGGGCATCAAATTCCCTAAAGTGTTAGAGACAATTGTGAGCCACCAGAGGTAGATACTGGGAACTGAACTTGGGTCCTCTGTAAGAGCAAATGCTCTTAACTGCTGAGCTATCTCTCTAGCCCTTGTTGAAGAATTTTTTAAAGCAGCATTTTCTAAACATATAGATCATAGCATGACCTTGTTCAGGAAGTCCTTGTTAAAACACAGGTTTCTTGGTCCCACCACATAAAGCCTACCAAACTAGACTTGTTAAAACATGGGACTGTAGCAGGAGGTAGGAGCGAGCTTAGCAAGGATTCAAAAAGCAGAGAGCTGAGATAATTTGTTTTTCTTACTTTATCATTTTAATATTCAAAGTAGCAATTGAGAAGTTTGAACGCAGAGACTATTTTCAAAGTTAGTGCCAGCTCTTAGGTGATTCCTGCCTCCCGTCAGTGCCAGCTCTTAGGTGATTCCTGCCTTCCTGTCAGTGCCAGCTCTTAGGTGATTCCTGCCTTTTCGTCCCTGTGCCTCCCAGAACACATCTGTACGAAAGCTGCGGAACGCCAAGGAGGTAGTCTGAAAATACAGCTTACTATATTGTGTTATTACATAATTATACAGATTTAGATAGAATATTTTTTACATCAAGTGTTTATATAATTATCTCAGTTGCTATGCTACTTTTTGTTGAATGGTAAAAAGCATATTAAGATAACACAGAAATCCTCACTCTGAAATGAAAGCTACATACTTCCAATTTAAAAGAATGGAAGAATCATTCTAAACAGGAATGATAGATGCTTATAAACAGGAAGTTGCCAAAAACAAAAACAAAAAACTGTGGTGATGTATTCCTGAAACATGCCAGAAGCCAAGGCAGGAGGATCGAAGTTTAAAGCTATCCTGACAGTATCATGGTGAGCTCCAGACCAGCCTCCAATACATGGCAAGGCCCTCTTTTAAAAATCAAAAGGGAATGGGCTGAAGAGATGGCTCGGCAATTAAGAGCAAACACGTTTGGCTCCCAGCGCCCACGTCCGTGGCCCATAACACCTGTAACTCCAGTTCCAGGTCTTAAGCCTTCTTGTGATGCCCAAATGCACTTGCTCACAGGTCTGCATACACACAGACAAGTACAAATCTGTACACATGGAAATTACAAGTAAAAAGGAAGGAAGGGCGAGTGGGAGAGAAGGAATGAAGAAAAGAGGGAGAAAAGGAGGAAACAAGGGAGGGAGGGGGAAGGAGGAAGGAGGAGGGGGAGAGGAGGGAGGGGAGAGAGAGGAAGGAGGAGGGAAGGAGGGGAGAGGAGGGAGGTGAGAAGGGAGGAGGGAGAAGGGGAAAGGAGGGATGGGAGAAGAGAGGAAAGAAAAGAGGAGGAGGGAAGAGACATCTGATGATAATAAAAACATTTGCCATGTACAAAAGAGTTTCTACCCATAGCAAACTCAAACAAAATTCTTCATCTCCGCAAAACCCACTATAAAAGAATGGTACCCAACCAACACTCCTTTCCAGCTTAAATAGGGTATTTACAAACAAGACAAATGCCTACTTTTTCTTTAACCTTACAATGAGGCAAGTAATGATCTTAAGTATAAGTTATGATCTTGAGTATAAGTCTAAGTAGTGGGACCCTGTCTTAAAAAAAATAAAATAAAATAATAAAATAAAAACAGTAAAAAATAAACTAAGAAAGTAGGAATGTAGTCCAGTTGGTAGACTTGGTAGAACATTTGTCTAATGTTCACAGTGCCCTAGGCTTTAGCTCGACCAGCACAGACATAGGACGATTAGCATACTCGTGTTATCCAAGACTCAGAATGTAAAGAAGGATCAGAAATTTAAAGTAATCCTGGGCCATCCAGTTTGAGGGTAGCCTGGGATGCATAAGTCCCTGTCAATAATAATAATAATTATTTTTTTTTTTAAACAGGATCTCACAGTGTAGGTCTGGCCATCCTGGAACTCACTATGTAAACTAACTTTGACACACCAGGTCTGCTTGCCTCTGCTGGAGAATTCTGGAGTTAGGGGCGTGTAGTACCACTCCCAGATTGAAGGCTTTCATCAGTGTGATGAGAACAGCAACAGTCGAGAAAGCCACATCCTCAGCCAATGGGTCTTAACAGAGGATTTATAGATCCTTCCGTGAGAAAAGAACACAGTGCACAGGGTAGAATGGGGAGGGTTGGGGAACGGAGACGACTAAACCGGTAAAATGCTCACCTTGCAAACATGAAGACCTCAGTTAGATCCCCCAAATTCGTGTAAAAATGCCAGGAGTGGTTGTATGTGGTCATAATCCCAGCACCGGGGAGACAAAGACAGGTGGTGGTGTGATCATAAAAGAGAAAAAGCTATAAGAATATGCCTGGTGGGGTGTGTGGGAAGGGGGTGCCCTGGTGGGCCCATGCCGAGGCATCCCTTTCCCCTGAGGGACCAGACACACACCGGTATAGTATAGGATAGAGTTTATTTAGGGCATAGGGAGGGGAGTTAAGAGGGTAGCAGAGGCAGAGAAAGGCAGAGGCAGAGAGAAGGAGAGAGTAGAGAAGTAGAGGTCGGCGCCATGGCTGGGGGTGGGGGGGGCAATCAAGGAGGCAAAAGACAAGAGAGAGGCAAAAGCAGAAGAGGCTAGGAGGGACCAAGTGGCCCCTGTTATAGGGCCATGCCTACCTGGTTGTTGCCAGGTAACTGTGGGGAGGAACATGCCTGGCTGCTGCCAGGAACTGTGGGGGAGGAGTTTAGACAGAATACCAACAGGTGGATCTCTGGGCTTGCTGGTCAGCCATTCCAGTTTAACGAGTGAGTTCCTGGCCACCTCTAAAACAGGGAGAATGGTAACTAAAGACTGAAATTCACGTTGGCCTCTGCCCTCTAAATGCACGGGCACCCAAGCGCACGCTTGAATAGGCGTGGGTCGGAGGGGCAGGGACTCTATGCATCATGTTTAAATTGTCTCATTGAAAAATATTACATCAGTCATCTATCCCAGAAGATAAATCCGACCATTATCTCTGCAAGCATTTTTCCTGCAAGCTTCACAGCTGTACTGCACTTTATTAAATTGCAAAAATAATACATACTTGGACCATGGGAGTTCAACACTTGGCGTATTACTTTGGCTGAGTTATGCTTTAATGATACCTTAAGCTTCTATGAAATGTTGCTATAAAAAACAGTCAAAAAAACATTTGCCTCTGTTTGCTATTTAAAAAGCAATCAGGGTTGGGGCTATTGCTTTCTGGCAGAACCCTTTCTTACCACATGTGCAGCTCCAGATTCTGTGCGCGCGCACACACACACACACACACACACACACACACACACCTTTTATTGTATGTTGTTTTATTTTATTTTACTGTGTGGGTGTTTCACCAGCTCGTATAAATGGGCACCACTTGCATGCAGTTCCTGAAGAGGCCAAATGAGGGTGTCAGACCCACGGGAACTGCAGTTACAGGCAGTTGTGAGCTGCAACATGGGTGTTGAGACTTGAACCCACGTCCTCTGGAAGGATGCCTGGTGTTTTTCTAAACCATCTCTCCAACAACCCCCCCCCCAAATTAATGAAAATAAAAACCAGTTCAGTGGATAATCAACTCAATCATTTCACATTTCCTCTGATGAAAATCCCTCAGTTGAAGTGTGCTCTGAAGCACCTGCCTGGGACAACCAACTCATTCCTTTGAAACGTAATATCCCTTGCTCCAGTTCGTTTTGTTCTGAGGATTTTTTTTTCAAACTTTTAAGACAGGGTCTCACATAGTCCAGGCTGGTCCCAAACTCACTATGTAAGTGAGGATGTCTTTGAACTCAGGATCCTCTCACCTCTGCCTGAGTACTGACATTACGGGCACACTCCCTCATGTCCAGCTCTAGGCTTTTGCTTTGTTTATACTTATTTGCAGGTTGGAAAGCAGATGCCGCTGTGCATTGGGGGGGGGGGGGGGGGGGGGGCGCAGGTCAGAATACCGCTTGATGGACTTGGCTCTCTCCCTCCATCGTGTGGGGTCCTGGGATGGAGCTCAGATTGTCAGGTTTGGTGATGAAGATCTTTGCCTGCTGGTTCCTCTCAGCAGTCCTGGCTTTTCTTCTAATTTTCTACCAAACCAAATAACTTAATAATTCCATGCCCGTTCCTTTGCCACTTACAACTATGTTGCTGATTGCCACACAACAAACATGGAAAAATCTAACTGACCATGTTAGGCTCTTAGCTAATATGAATTAAATAAATATGCCATAAGATCTTGTAGACTTGAGACATCCAATACAAGATGACGTCGATGACAACATCATTGACAAAGATGACAACAACAAAAAGGTCATGTCTTTAGATAACAGTCAGGGTTTCTAGTGAGAAAGCCCGAGAGCAGGGAAAATGGCCAACTCTCATCTCATCAGAAAGGAAAGGACCTCAGCCCTTCCTGCGCTCCCCTGAGTTTTTAACTCTGCAAAGGCCCTGAGCACGGGCAGCTCTCTAAGACTCCCGCCAGGTGACCCAGATAGGACCATCCACTGGAAGCACTCAATGGGTAAATCTAGGAAAATTAAAAGAGGGTGTGCTGCTGTGTGTACATCCTGAGCCTGGAGTCCACAGTACAAATGTGCCTGAGATACAGTTACATAATTTGTTATATAACTTCATTACGATAAAAGAAGGAGCTAGTCCAATGGTCCCCACTAAATCTCTCCTCATCTACATCTCTGACCCTGTGAAAAGCAATACTGTAACCGCTCCCACCGCCATCTGTACTGGCCAGGTCTAACCGCTCCCACCGCCTTCTGTACTGGCCAGGTCTCCGGCGTTAGTCCCGGTGGTATATGCTACTGCTTTCTTAAATACTTCTGCTTCCAAATAAAACTTTTGCTAGTTGACCCTCTGTGGCCATGTATCATATAATTTTATTTTATTTATTTTTTATTGATGTGAGCAAGATCTTAGGCCACAGGGGTCTGACCCCAACTAAACAATACGAGCACCAGTCTCTCTTTCAGAAATTAAATGCTTACCATATCCTGGTCAACTTAAAGAGACAGTTTCTTCATGAGAAGTCTTTCTTGGGCACACTTGTCCTCTGTTGACACTGCTATAATTTCTTTTCTAACCACAAAAGATTCCTGTCCCTAGTACACAAACCAACATGTGTGTGCATGCATGCATGTGTGCGTATGTATGTGTGTGTGTATTTACAGATGTGTACATGTAGATGTGTGTGCATGAGTGTGTAGGGGGTGATTCTTATGATCTGATTGGGAATCTGCATGTCAACGATGAAGGTTCTGTTCCCAGTTGGTTCTTGATCGATCAATAAAGATGCTAGCAGCCAATGGTTGGGCGGAAAAGGTGGGACTTCCAGGTTCCCACAGGCAGACTAGAAGACATAGGAGCAGGAAAGAGGATTTGTCATGCTTTGGAGTGAGAGAGAGAGAGACACCAGCCATATGAGATCTCAGGTGGAGTGGCCATTGGCGGCTTCTCTGACTGGGCCTGGGGTAGCAGACAAGAGATTAGAAAAACAACTGAGCTGTGGGCAGATTCAGGGTTCTGAGCAAGGAGAAGGTAACCAGGCAACTAAGTTGAGGGCAGATTTAGCGTGTTGAGCTGGAATTGAAGGTAAGGGCATGCTAGCTGCAGGAGGCTAGGGGATGCACCTAAGCTGAAGGCAGACTTAGGGTTCTGAGGTAGGACTAAAGGTAACTGAGCAACGGAGCTGAGGGCAGCGTTGGAGGTGTTGAGCTGGGAGTGAGGAGCCGGGCAGGCTAGCTGATGGAGGCTTAGAAGAGCCGGGCCATTGAGCATTTAATGTACTAAAAGCATATTAAAAATAAAACAATACATGTGTGTGTGTTTTATTCGTGGATCCAAGGGAACCAGCACAGAGGCTGGTAGCTCGGTCCACCTGGAGCTTAAAGCTACATGCTACATGCGTGTGTGAGCACATGGGGAAGCCAGAGGTTGATATTGAGTGTCTTCTTTGTCACTTTCTGTTTTATTTTTTTGAGACCACATCTCTCATTGTACCTGGGCCTCATGGATATAACCTGAGGCTAGCTAGCAAGCTTTAGCAAGCCTACTGTCTCCATCTCCCAGTGCTGGGATTCCAAGGGCACTCTGGCATACTAATGCTGGATGCTGGGGACCTATACTCAGGTTCTCATCCTTGCGTGGCAAGCATTTTACCGACTGGGCCATCTCTTTGGCACCTTGGCTTAGGTTTAGAACAGAGATGTCCTTTGCTCTGAGGGAAGGCACAGTTTTGGGGTCACTCCATTTGTCTCTCTGACCTGGTCTTTGTTGTTAAGTCATCCATCCCTCCTCTCTCCCATCTCAAATTCCAGAACAGTGAGCCTTACAGACAACATACACCAGGCCCTGCGCAGTAACAACCCTCATGGGTCCAGCAGAATGTAACTGACCAAGCCTGAGAAGCAATCACAGTGACCACGGCCACATTTCTCAACCAAGCCTTGGCCCTTCCATATGTAATCCTGGGAAATTACCTTGAAGAAAAAGGTGTTTGTTTGCTTATAGAGGGGCTACAGATTAAACCCAAACTCTCCCCTCTCCAGGATAGGCAAGCATTCTACTACCACTGGGACACATCTCTATCTCCTCACTGCTGGATTCTAGGCAAATGCTCCACCACTGAACTATACTCCTAACCATTGAAGGCTGGTCTTAGGAAGTCCATGGACCATTGTCTTCTAGTTTGGGTCATACTGAAATAAATTCCTCTCTTGGTTTACCCCGCCACTCCCCACCCCACCCCTACTCATTTCTCTACTGTTCAGAATTGAGTGTCTAAACATGATCTGTGGCATCCAGAAGCCAGGTCTCTCCAGCTCAGGCCTCTGCTAATAACAGAACAGCTAAACCTGAAAATGTGCTGTGAAAATCATTTTGAGTTGATTTTTATAAACTACGGTCTCTGGGGTTGGGGATCCCCTCTTATCGTGAGAACTTCTTGACTGTGGAGAGCTAGAATAGTCTAAGCACAGAACCAATTGTCTACTGCTGCCTTTAACCCTCTTAACAGCCATTCGTTGCCCACTTCTGTATCAGACCTAATAGACTATGTTTATCTCATTAACTCTTTAGGGGTGGGCTAACTTAACAAACCTTTGATTCTACCAACCCAGAGGCTAAGAATGTTCTCAGTTACAGCATCGGAGCCCATATACCCTCACTTAACTGTAACATGGTAATTCCTCCAATATATTTGAAAAATATCTTGACCCATGACTTTCTTTTGATCTGTAACTCAAAAACTTCAGGAAATGGGTACCACATTGGATCGTGGTATTTAGACTAACCTAAATGTGTATTCATTCATATGTACCTCAAAAATAAGCTTCTTGTCTCTTGGAGGTGACACATGTGTTTTTCACTGACATTTTTATCGGCCTGAACCAAATCCTTTAAAAGAATTAAATTCTGTAAAATTCCTTCTCTTCATAAGAGTGTCTCAAGTCTGTCTTCAAGAACAAGAACTTGACACCACACCTGTCCTGCTAAGATAACCTTTCAACTTTTTGAAACCCAGAATCCTCTGGAAAGATATATAAATTGTAAATGAGATTGTTCTGTGAGCATGTCTGAGGCAGACTATCTTGGCTATTAACTGATGTAGGAGAACCCAACCTTCCCTGAGCAATACCATTCTCTGGTAGTTGGTTCTGAACTGTATACAAAACCTACCTCTTCCATGGTTCCTGTGGAATTTCTTTGACTGTAAAGAGAGTTCCTTAGTCATGCAGTAGGCCTACCTTCAAGATCCTGCCTTGAGTTTCTGCTTTGACTTTGCTCAGGGGTGGACAGAATCCTGGAATTATAAGCCAAATAACCCTTTCCTCCCCCTACAGTTGCTCACGATCAAGTTATTTGTTACCACAACAAAAATGAAACCAGAACACCTTCTGTTCTATCTAAAAAGTACATTTTTTCTAAAAGGTCATTTTTCTTCCCATAGGGCCCTTCACTGAGCTGTCTCCTAAGAAATCAACTGCTCCCCAGGCACACAGTACCCCCAGCCCCACATTCTCACTACCTCCTCAGTCACATTTTTCTGTGAAGATCTACATGCATATGGGAATAAAAATCTATTTTTCATTTTGCTGACCTATCTCTTTTCTGTTTAACTTGTGTGCTCCAAGACTAAAACTTCAGAAGATAGAATCTGCGCTTTCACTGTGGTCTTGAGTGCTCTCCCACAGAGTCCCTGTGCTGAAATTTAAGGTGCATTGTGAAGAATTTGAGAGTGGAAACTTTCTGAGACAAGAAGTCCTAATTTAAAGACAAGGATTAGAGGACAGAGGCTACAGGAGGTAAGGGATGAACCAACAGCTTTAGGCCAGACCAACAAAAGACTGTTTGATGTAGCTAGACACCTTGACTTAAATCCAGTCACAGTTGGCCACCAGGCAGCCATACTCTGCTTACACATAAACAAGACTATTCAGCCCAGCTAACCCAGAATCAGCAGGCACTTCCTGAGCCCTGTTGTCTGTCCTTGTCACCAGCCAACACCTAGCTTTAGTCTTTGTAAGAGCAGTGTAACCAGTCCAGTGTTTCCTTCCCAAATTTTCATTACAAACACACCCTTGGCTCTTAGTCCTGTTCTCCCTGCTATCTAACCTCATTGCTGTAATTATAAGAACCAAGACCTGCTCATTTTCTGGCTGACATCCATCCAATAAATGTAAGTATAATAGTTACAGTGCAGGCTCTAGAATTACCTAGGAGGCAAACCTCTAAGCATGCCCCTGAAGGGATTTCTGAACTGAGTGAGTTGTGGTGGAATGATCCATCGTGAAGCTAGCGACTCCACCCTATGAGCTGGAGTTTGGAACTGAGTTAAGAGGAGACAGTGAACTGAGCTCCTGAGTTCATCTGTCTCTGCTTCCTGACTCTGCACAAAGTGTGACCAGCCACCCGACCCTTCTGCTGCCATGCCTTTCTCAACGTGGCAGGCTGCACCCAAAACTACAAACCAAGATGAGCCTTCCTTCCTCATGTTGCTTCTAGGATTAGTTTGGTCACAGCAACCTTCCTCAAGTTGCTTCTATTAGATATTTGGTCATAGCCACAAGAAAAGTACATAAAACAACTTGTGGTGGTTGGAATGAAAATGGCCTCCAAAGGCTCATCCCTTAGAATGCTTGACTCTAAGCTCATAGAATTGTTTTGGAAGGATTAGGAGGTGTGGCTTTGTTGGGGATGGTGTGTCCCTGGGGTAGTCTTTGAGGCTTCAAAAGCCTATGACATTCCCAGCTAGCTCTCCCTGCCTCCTGGTTGTGGATCAGATGTAAGCTCGCAGCTTCTTCTCCCATGTCATGCCTGCCTGAAGCCATGTTCCTCGCCACACTAGGTCATGGACTCTAACCCTCTGAAACCATAAGCAAGCCCCCTTAAATGCTTTCTTTTATAAATTGCTTTGGCCATTGGGTCTCTTCACAGCAGTAGGAGAGTAACGTAAGACACAACATTTTTTTTCTGAGATTCAGTCTCAGGAGTTTTGGGCTAACTCTGAAGGCATGAATTCAAATTTAGGCTTTTTACTTGGTTCCTGTAATTTCTACAGGAAACCAAGGCTTGCCTAATCCTGTTACCATGGAGAAAGATAGTCCAAATAAAATTATTGCCTGACATAGAGAGAATAGGGACCTAAAATATCTGCCTCTCAGAATTTTTGTATCTCTGACCAGAACCAGCTCCTGGAAGCTATTATTATAAGAACCATAGCAGTTCAACCATTTGCATGTAAATCTTGCTCTGGCTTGTGGCTAGCATCTCCTGAAATTCAAAGATTCCATCTTTTCCAGAAGTCTTATTTATTTGGCATGTGATAAAACTTCTGTGGTACTTCTACAGAATAGTCCAGAAAGTGATCTCAGCCCACCTTGGGGCTTCTGTCTTCTGACTTGATTTGACGAGGCTGGGGGCATCAGACTCCCCAGGAACTGGAGCAACAGCTCAACATCACCTGAACTGAGAACAGAAACGCAAGAACAGAAAGTACCCCTAACCACTGACTCATCTCTTAGTTCCTGAAACAGAAAAAAAAAAAAGAAGAAGATGCTTTTGCAACAAAATAAAATAAAAAGAAGCATTGAGTCCTCACTTGGTCATGCAAGGTAACCAAATAATAGAACGCAACCCTAGAATCTCTGCTTTTATTCTGTATTTACCATCTGTACTTTGGCTCAAACTTCTGTTTGATTCCAATTCATCCTAGCCTGGCCCACCTAAGATACCTCATCCTTCTTCAAGGTTGAAGTCACGAGTGTAATTTTCATCTTACACTTGTAGCTACTTCAGGTTCTAGGAAGAACAAAACCACCCTCCCAAGATGAAGACGGTTTTCCTTGAGGTCCGGCTGTTCCCTGGACCAGAAGGGATCATCTGGTAAGAACAGACTAAGCCCCTAAGGTAATGCCAGAGATTAAGAGCTTAAAATCTGTAGCACCTGGTGACCAGATAGAATCAGAGCCAAAGCAATGATGGGCCAATGATGGATGGGACCAGCCTTGACCAGGACTGCTTAATTATGCACACCTCTTCTATTTAAACCAATCCCATGTCAGTACCCGAGAGACGGGTGTCGGGGTCAGATGGCACACTGCTCTGACTTACTCCCTACTGTGTAAAACTGTGGCATCTAGGCTGTGTCTTGCTCTTTGGCTCCATCTGAACACAGTTGCGGAGACTGGATGAGACTTTGCCTCACTGGACACAAACATGCCTATCCAACATCATCCAGGAGGCAATGACTGATAACTTATTCCTAAAAGCAGAAAGGTAAGCCTTAAACAACATAGGTTGGAAGCATCTGAGAAGATAGGTGTATTAATACCACATCAGAAAAGCCAGGTCTGGGACCTATGGGGAAAAATACATGACTGTGGAGAGCTCAGCCACAAACAGAAGATCTGTATCCTAGCCTTCTCCGCAAGGCCTGGGGACCATCAGGAAGAGGAGTGGAAAGAGTGTAAGAGCCAGATGTCTGGAGCGGGGACCAGAGGACATCTAACCTCTCAACAGTGACAGCACCTATTGACCTGGCCCAGGCCACCCAGTGTGTGCATCAAGAGACCACATAGCAGAGAGCTCCAAGTTGTCCCCAAGGCTTCAGCTCAGTCCCCACTGCTGACACAGACCCTCACTCAAGCCTGTGACCGTATGGATCCGCTCCTGGTGACTGTTAATATCTAACCACTGCCTTGACTTCCTCATCTCTGATTCTGTCTCCACTCAGAAAGCTTGAATGGTGCATCTGTAACCCTTGGTAACCAAGATGATACATATAGATAAGCGTAATTACTGCACAATGTATAAGAGTGAATATTAGTAGATAAGATTAAAGATTCCATATTCACCAGTGGCCAGCTATCAAGGGAAACAGGCACTACTTGGAAAATGGCAGCCGCAATGCTACTGCTTATGGTCCCAACATTGAAGAATGTCACAACTGCATCTGTGTGTACTTCTGACATAGTGTGTTCACACTGGGCTCCGGGGGAGGTCACTGGGCATAGAGTGTTCACACTGGACATTGGGGAGTCACTGACATATTGTGTTCATACTGGGTTTTGAGGGGTCACTGACATAGTGTGCTCACTCTGAGCATTGGGGGAATCACAGGACAGTGTATTCACACTGGCTTTGGGAGGTCACTGGACAGTATGTTCACACTGGGCTTTGGGAGTCACTGGACAAAGTGTGCTCTCACTGGGCTCTGGGGGGGGTCACTAGACATAGTGTGTTCACACTGGGCTTTTGGGGGATCTTTAACTTCTAGCCCTCCCGTCTCTACCTACTGAGGTTCTGGGATTCTAGGAATCTACTACTGCGCCTGGTTGATGTGATAGAGGACTCAAATCCAAAGCAAGTAGGCTACCGACTTAGCCACGCCCCTGCTTCACTCCCGGGCACTGGAGCGCTGGCACAGGTCACAGACCCAGTCTGTGGTGCTGCCAGAGGTCTAGTTTGCCGCCTAAAGACTCCAGTTACAGCTGTTGCTATGCGTCCTTCTTGCGGCAGAGGCACCTTCCCTCCTAATCTTTGGCAGATGCTGTGGCTGAGGGAGACATCTCCGGAGAAATAAACAATAATTTCCAGACTTCGGGGTCGACATTTAGAGGGGGAAGGATCTTCTTTTAAGACAGCATAAAGGAGGCTCTGCAGCTTCCTAACTGTTCCGCTTTGCGCTCCTCCGGGAAACATCTGCTCTGGGTTAGGGTTCCACCTTTAGGCCTTCCTCCTCTGTAATAAGAGAGAGAAAAAAGAGACAACTTCTGACAGAAGCCTTTCATTTGCATATCTAAAAGCCTCAGCCAAGAGATTCCCCCCCACCCCCAAAATGAAAGAGATGTTTACCCTCAAAGCTGAATTCAAATTGCCCCCCCAGAAGGCTCTGAGACTTAAGATTGGCAGCTTTTTTTTTTTAGAGGCAAGTGAAGAAAAGTTGAGTTGACATCCAGGTTACCATCACCGATTTCATTAAAGGATGAGAACTACCTCCTCCAAGGTGTCAAAACAATGCTTCAAATCCAAGACGAATTAGAAAACAGTGCTCTGTTTCTCAAAGGTGTCCGAGTTTTTTGGGTTTTTTTTTTTTGGGGGGGGGGGTTGTTTTGTTTTTTGGTTTGTTTGTTTGTTTGTTTGTTTTCCCAAGCAGGACTCTAAGCCCCTAGTTGTCGAGGTGGCTCTGTGTAGAACAGCTGTCTTCAAGGGGCAGAAGTTTTTATTGTTGTTGTTGATAAAGTTTTATTTATGGCTTCATCATAAAGCAACAACAATGAGCCTTATCCAAATATTTTGAAATAACATTAAACAGATACTGTGCTCTATAGACTAATCTATGTTCATGGTATCCTTGAACTTTTTTTAAAAAGCTCGAAGGAATTTCATTTTCATACTTTATCCTTGAATGAATATTTTTCCAATTTTTTATTAGATATTTTCTTCATTTACATTTCAAATCCTATCCCGAAAGTCCCCTAAGCCCTCCCCCATGCCCCGTCCTGCTTCCCTACCTACCCACTCCCACTTCTTGGCCCTGGCATTCCCCTGTACTGGGGCATATAAAGTTTGCAAGACCAAGGGGCTTCTCTTCCCATGATGGCCGACTAGGCCATCTTCTGCTACATATGCAGCTAGAGACACGAGCTCTGGGGGTACTGGTTAGTTCGTATTGTTGTTCCACCAATAGGGTTGCAGACCCCTTCAGCTCCTTGGGTACTTTTTCTAGCTCCTCCATTGGGAACCCTGTGTTCCATCTAATAGCTGACTGTGAGCATGCACTTCTGCCAGGCACTGGCATAGCCTCACAAGAGAGAGCTATATCAGAGCCCTTTCAGCAAAATCTTGCTGGCGTATGCAATAGTGTCTGTGTTTGGTGACTGATTATGGGATGGATCCCCGGCTGCAGCAGTCACTGGTTGGTCCATCCTTTTGTCTCAGCTCCACACTTGATCTCTATAACTCCTTCAATGTGTGCTTTGTTCCTAATTCTAAGAAGGGGTGAAGTGTCCACACTTTGGTCTTTGTTCTTCTTGAGTTTTATGTGTTTTGCAAATTGTATCTTGGGCTAAGCTTCTGGGCTAATATCCACTTATCAGTGAGTGCATATCATGTGAGTTCTTTTGTGATTGGGTTACCTCACTCAGGATGATACCCTCCAGATCCATCCATTTGCCTAGGAATTTCATAAATACATTGTTTTTAATAGCTGAGTAGTACTCCACTGTGCAAATGTACCACATTTTCTGTATCCATTCCTTTGTTGAGGGACATCTGGGTTCTTTCCAGCTTCTGGCTATTATAAATAAGGCTGCTATGAACATAGTGGAGCGTGTGTCCTTATTACCAGTTGGAACATCTTCTGTATATATGCCCAGTAGAGGTATTGCTGGATCCTCCAGTAGTACTATGTCCAATTTTCTGAGGAACCACCAGACTGATTTCCAGAGTGGTTGTACCAGCTTGCAATCCCACCAACAATGGAGGAGTGGTCCTCTTTCTCCACATCCTCGCCAGCATCTGCTGTCACCTGAATTTTTGATCTTAGCCATTCTCAAGGGGCACAAGTTTTAAGTGGAGGATAAATGGTATGGCCCGAATTGGAGACACAGGCTCCTCTAAAACTGCAAAGATGTGAGCAGGGACTCAAGGTTCAAAATAGATATGTAGATGATTTATTAAGAAAGAAAAGTTGTTCCAGAGAGAAAAGAGACAGGGTTCCCAGGGCAAGTATGTGCTCAGAGGCACCGGAACATGAAGATGAGGTTCTTGACCCTGTATTAGCCATTAGCACAGTGCCTGCCTCTCCAGTTTGTACACAGCAAACTTCTCCTGGGCCTGCTTTGTTCTTGTCTTCCTCCTTCAAATGGCTGCTTTCAAATGCTAATATTTTGTTTTACTCATTTATTTTATTATCTTTAAACATGTATGTTCAGTGTGTGTGTGTGTGTGTGTGTGTGTGTGTGTGTGTGTGTTGTGCTCCTGCACGAAGCAGAAATCAGAAGAGTTACAATGGTTGCGTGAGAGCCACCCACTGTGGTGCTGGGATCTGGACATGGGTCGTCTGCAAGGCCAGCAACCACTGAGACATATGTCTAGACCTGCTGTTATTCCTTTTGGGTTTGGTTGATTTAGGTTGGGTTGGGTTGGGATGGGTTGGGTTGGGTTGGGTTGGGTTTTCAAGGCAGGGTTTCTCTGTGTGGCCCTGGTAATCCTGGAACTCACTTTGTATACCAGGCTGACCTGTAGACCAGGCAGACCTGCTGAGTGCTGAGATTAAAAGCAGGCACCACCATGCCTGGTTCACATGCTATTCTTAATGTAGCTTTCTCCAACAGATAGTCTCTCTTACCAGAGGGCCAGAAGGAGTCTAGATCAGAAAGCCAACAGTTAGCTAATACCCCCTGCTAGATAAGGCCTTCACTTCATCAAAACACCTTACCCAAGAAAGCCAACAGTTAGCTAATACCCCCTGCTAGACAAGGCCTTCACTTCATCAAAACACCTTACCCAAGAAAGCCAACAGTTAGCTAATACCCCCTGCTAGATAAGGCCTTCACTTTATCAAAACACCTTACCCAAGGGCCCCACCTAAGCACACATGCACACATCACACATGCACACATGCAAATTCACGTGTAGTATGGGAGCCCTAGTGTGTGCCCTACCGACTGGTTACAGCTGTTGCTACGCATTCTTCCCACTACAGAGGTGTCTTCCCACCTAATCTTTGGCACAAGCCACAGAAACAAATATTCGGAGATTCTGGGATCTACTTTTAGGGAGGATGAATTCTCTTAAGAAAACATAAAGCACTCCCTCCCTAGTAGGAGAAGAAAAAAGAAAAATACCTTTGCCCTCTATCTTCCTAGATACCCTCAAATTGTACTGCAAGAGGCAGATTCGTGTGCAAACATTGAGCAAGTATGGAGTCGCTTTCCATCCATCTACAAGTTCTCAAAACGAGAAGGTTTCAGGCCACTGGGTGAGTTCTACAAAATATGTCTTGAACTTGCATGGTCTGTACGAATGTGCTTTTCCTGTAAGATACATAGAGAACTGAGAGCCCTGGCCCCTTGTCTCCTTTTCATGGATCTTATACATGTTGTAGCTCAACTCAGGGGGAAATGAACCTGCAGAAAATTCAGCTTAACATCAATGGAGTCCAATCTCGACACCAAGCGGAACTTTTCAGATCCTCCTGCTACCTAAAAGTGGGGCAGCTCATTGTCTTCTGCTAGATTTATTTTATGTGTCTGAGTGTTTCACCTGCATATACATCTACGTACACCACATGTGTGCCTGGTGTCCACAGCAGAAAAGGCTATAGAATTCCCTGGGACCAGAATTAAAGACAATCATGAGTCAGTACGGGACTCAAACCTGGGTCTCTTGCTCCTAACCACTGAGCCATCTCTACAACCCCATTTATTTTTATGGTAAGGCAGGATAAGAAGACAGAGGAAAGCGGGGGTTGGAGTGGTTAATAGAAGAAAGTAAACCCTTCACCCTGCAGTGGGATGGGAGTCTCTCACAAGAGCAAGCAAGGATCCCAGCACAATTAACAAGTTAAGGCCTTCCCATCTATGACCTGAAATTTTCTAGAAATCTAATCCCATTTTCTGTGAGAGCCACATCCTAAAACTTATATGCAATCTTCGTGTCCCCTTACCATACTATATGCCCATCCAAGGCATCTCCAAAAACAGCCTGTCACCTTAATTACTGAAGATGTTAATTAACGGGGATAAGAACATGGAACCCCCAGGAAAATTGCTGGAAAAAAAAGAATTCTTTAAAAAGCTCCCCAACGCCTGTAAACTAGAGGAGCCTGTATCCACACGTGAGTATTCCTTACTCTCTGGTACTCTCCTGTGAGGGGCCCTGGACTGCACTTGGCTATCTGCCGCTTTCTATGACTCTCTCTCTTGAGGAGCCCGTGCCCACACTGGGTGTGTCTTCCTCTTTGCGACTCCCAGCCTCTGCCTGAAGCATCCCTTTATTCTTCCCTCGAGTACCCCCTTTCCTAATATTTTTAGTGAAATCTCCAATTCTGCGTCATCACACCAGGTAGCACTGAAAGTCTTTTCAGCATCTGACACCACAGGTTCCACTGTGGCCTGAGTCAAGACCACTAAAAGATTAAAAGAAGCCCTCAGGGTGCTAAGTGGGACACTGAGGAGCTGTGCTCTGCCCTTTTTCTGCTGACCTGAGGGGGAAGTGAAGAGAGAGTCAGAGACTACACACAGTGAGGTTAGGAACACAAACTAAGTGAAACTGAGCATGCTCAGCAGTGGGACGCTCCTGCGTATACTGAGCATGCTCAATCACCCTGTGTATACTGATCAATGTTACACTTTCCTTGAGTATAGCGACGGTATCTGTCGCATGAGAGTCTATGGCCAGCATCAGGGGAGAAGGGAAGTTGGGAATTCTTCCTCAACCTGCTGCACTTCACACTTCTTCAGTTTAACGCATTCTGTACTGCCAAGGCTCCATGTTGAGAAGGATAGTATGAGTTCCGACTTTTACGGCATTCCTTGTAAATTTTTTTTTAATGACAGACATCACTGTCAAACATTCTATCTATTTTACATATTTTCTTTTCTTTAATTTTCTTTTTTTTTTTTACATCAACAGAATGTGAATAACAGAGGAACACAGTTTTTACAAATTTTACTCCTTGTTTTTTATTATCCAGGCCCAACCAAGATAGAGTAGGGTCATGGGAGGTTCACAATAAATATTTATTTGGATGGATAGACAGATATCCATAAAGCTATAAAAGCCAAAATGCCAGATTATAATTAAATTGACTATGATATGATAATAGAATTTTTTTTTACAAATGTGGAAGCTTACTGAATTTTGGCTTATTTTAGAGTCTCAGACTTTTTTTCTTCTAATTCACAACACATGCTGGCAGTACAGCACTTCAAAACAAGCCAACCCAGAGTATATCAATATGTTGGGGCTAGTCATCAAGACTGCAGAGACGGAGACTGGGCCTCAGGCCTTGGTAACAGTCTGCTTGGTAACACTGAATCCTCAATGCCTAGCCAGTGAAGAAATGAAGCAAACAGGAGATTAGGCCTGCAAAGAATATGCTTCAGATTCTCTAGAACAGAGTAGTGTTTGAATATAAATCATTACTTACTGAAATTTTGAAGGTTTTTCGTGTAGAGATAAGCTTATATATAATGCTATATTTAGTGAACACTACACATCAGTAACCCTAGCACTAGGAAGGCAGAAGCAGGGGGATTGCTGTGAGTTTGAGACCAGACTGGTCTACATAGTGAGTTCTAGGCCAGCCAGAGCCACATAGTAAAATCTCGTCTGGAAAATCATCTTAAAAAATCTTAGGAGACACATTTACTGTTTCCAGGCTATGTATACTTTTGGACAATTGACTTATATGGTTTTCACAGCTGTAAATAGTTTAATTAACCTCTTATGAGTAAAAGAAATGCATATTTTGACAGGTTTACTTTACAGTTAATACTTTTTCCCCATGCTATTCTTCTGTATTGAACTATATTAGTGCACTAATTAAGATATGAAAATAATCACAAATTATTATATAAATTTTTTTTTAAGGAAACAGGTTTTAAAAATTAAGCTCATGGAGCTCCAGAAGTGGCTCATCAGGTAAGAACTTTATGCTGTTCTTGCAAAGAACCTAAGTTCAGTCCCTAACATTTACCTCAGAAAGCTCAAAGCCGTCTGTAACTCTAGCACCAGAAAACCTGAGGCCCTCTTTTGGCCTCCAAAAGTTCCTGTGCTCACATGCACATAACCCCCCCCACACACACACACACACACATAACATACAAATATACATAATCAACACTAAAATTAATCTTATTTAAGTAGAGATGGCCCGGAGCTGGGGACACTAACAGCTGACAGTGTCTTGTCTGTGAATGTGTCTCTGGAGAGTTGGATCATGAGGACCTGATGTGAAGAATAGATTTATCTTTGTATGGATTCAAAATGTTAGGAGACAGTGAAAGGCAGAAAAATGCCCAAGTGGAGAAGAATATCGCAGGAGAATTATCTTTCTCTAGCGTCTTCCTGTTTGCCTTACTCTATGCTTTCTGTCCCCAATGATGTGACTAACCCCTGAAATACACCCTTGAAACTCTGATGTTCTGCTTCACAGTGTGCCCAGAAACAGAGCAAAGAAAATCTCAATGGAACTGCCCTGTGTGCTTTCTATTACTGAGATAAATACAATGGCCAATAGCAATTTGGAGAAGAAAAGGTGTGTTTCAGTGTACAGCTTAGAATCTTTCATGGAGGAAAGTCAGAAGAGACTACGTTCTTATACCATCCAGGGCCACCTGCCCAAGGGTGGCACCACCCAGAGTGAGAATCTTCCAACATCAATCTTCAATCAAGAAAATGCCCTACAGAATTGCCAGGAGATAATCTGATGGGGGTATTTTCTCAATTTATGGTTTGTTGTTGTTGTTCTTTGTTTTCCAGATAGTTCTAGGTTGTGTGAAGTTGACAGAAAAGCAAAGGAAAAAAAAAAAACAAAAACCAACAACAACCATGACACAAATCATATGAAACTGTAAGTATTGTTCTTTAAATTGTTCCTGTTAGTTATATTTTTCAAAGAACCATAAAAAATAACTAACATAATATCCATGTGCAAAAGAGTTAAGCTGAAGGTTGGCTTCACATCATAGACAAAAGCTAATTCCACAGGTAAAGATGCTCATTGTGGAAGCCTAATGAACTAAGGTTGTTTCTCAGAATACAACAGTGGAAGGAGATAACTAACTCCACAAAGTTGTCCTCCAACTCCATTTGCATATCATTCATGGTACAACAGTACTGTATCTGAGGAGATAAGGACACACATCTACTCACCTTTGACAGGGAATAATGACAGTTCCAAGTAACAATACTACCAAAGTGAACCAATGAATTTTCTGAGGTTCTATTGGTAGTGGGTTGGAAGGGTCACTTATGGGAGCAGAGGTGACTCGAGGCATCTGTGTCACCATGCATGGATAATGCCTCACAAAACTAAAATTGTAAAGCACAGTGCAGCATGTGCAGGCAGCTCAACATGTCTGAGAATCTCCTCTCCTGCGTAGTTCTAACTGCATTTATAAAAGGAAGGAGGAATCTTGTGAATGTAGTAAGTTTCAGGGACTTCCTGAGACTTGTGGCTTCTTTACTTCTTAACAAAACTCTCTTTAGAACTTCCTGAAGTCTTAAGGAACTTCTCTGGGGATGTCATATCTCAATTTGGAGGAAATTGATACACAACACTGTTGTGTACACGCCTACACACAAACACACCACCTACTAATACTAAGATATTTTAAAACTGGTGGCATAAAACTTCAGTCTCAGGAGTCCAGAAAAATATGGATTCAAGGTCAGTCTGGACTACATAGTGAATTCCAGAACAGAATTGGCTGCATAGTTCTTACTATGCAGTTTCAAGAACTAATACTAATAATAATTTATAAATCATCCATCTAATAAAGGGTTAGTTGTTAAATATATAAGGAACTTAATTAAATAACATAATCTGAAAAAATAGACAAGGAACCTAAGTGACATTTCTCAAAGAAACCACAAGTGGACAAAACGTATTTGAGAAAAGATAATGTGCCATCAAAGATGTGGAAAAGAGGAGTCCTGGTATATTGCTGATGGGGATGTGGACTACCACAGCACAATGGAAAAGAGGATAGAAACCCCCTGGGGAGTGGAGAGTGTAGCACTGATGGAGGTAGGCACAGCGGTGAGCATGTGCAGAGGATCTCCGAGTTTATTACCTGCCCTACTTACAGATCAAGTTCTGGACAGGCCAGGATACATAATGAGACCTCCCCTCAAAGAGAATCAGATAGAATGACCATGTGTTCTAGCAATACTGTTGCCGGGAATAGATCTGAAGGAAGTCTATCAGAGTGGAAAACTATTCTTGTGCTCACTGAAGCACACACATTACAGCACATTCTTCATTCTTTTAAAAGTAGATAGCTGCTAAGCCGGGTGAGGTGGCGCACGCCTTTAATCCCAGCACTTGGGAGGCAGAGGCAGACAGATTTCTGAGTTCGAGGCCAGCCTGGTCTACAGAGTGAGTTCCAGGACAGCCAGGGCTACACAAAGAAACTCTGTCTAGAAAAACAAAAAAACAAAAACCAAAAAAACAAAAAAACAAAAAAAAAGTAGATAGCTGCTGTGGACATAGTGCATAGAGCTGTAGCCTAGCATACCAGAAGTCCTGAGTTTGATTCCCAGCACTGCCTAAAATAGGCTGATGGAGGCACACGGGCTATAATGTTTTCACTGCC
>LR749521.1:647004-755627 GCA_902729485.2 Mus minutoides
TGCACACACCTATGCATAGGCCCATAATTAAAATATATATATATAAATATTTTAAAAGAAATGTATACATGTAAGGTAGTCCATAAGCTAATTATCTTAACTGAGCCACTCCACAATGTATTTATATCCCTAAACATCATGTCATACACTATCAACATAAATCATTTTTATTGTCAATTTAAAGAACACTAGGAACAATACAGTAAAACTGACAAGAACAATAACACAAATCTTAATGGTAATAAATCGCCAACGGCTTTGCGGGGAAAAAAATAAAATCAAAGCCATAAATGTCAGAGCTACAAATACAGACCAGAGAATAAAACATAAAAGCAAGTCTTTGTAGCCTTATCCTCGGCGAGGGCTTCCTGGATACAGGCTAAAACTGTACCCAGGACAAGGACCAACACCACAGACGGACAGGGCGTTTCATCAAAATTCAAAGTTTGGGGTTTGGAATATGGCTTAGCAGTAGAGAGTTTATCTGTGTTCCATCACTAGCACTTTGTTGTTAATTATTAATATTTTAATCGGAGGTCTGTGTGCTTCAAAGAGTACTACAAAGAAAGTTTAAAAGCCAGCTTACATGATGGAAGAAAAATATAACTTCTCGTTCATCTGATAAAAGATCTTTTAGTTCATCTCTGTTATCACAACAAAATACTTCAGGCTGGATGATTATTATAGAAATTTATTTCTCACAGTTCTGGGATCTGAAAAGTCCATATCAGGGTGCCTATAGCTTCGCAATCTAGTAAAGTCTAGCCTTAAACATTCCATGAAGCCTAGGCTGGCCTTAAGCTACTGATCACCCTCCCTCTACCTCCCATGGGCAGGGATCACAGTTGTGTACCATATCTGGCTTTACTCTTGTGATGGCCCCTTGTTAATGTGTCCTCACATGGTAGAAGACAAAGGACACGAAAGCCCATTCACTCTCTCCCTTGTACCTGCTATGAAGTCACTAACCCTTGCGTGAATGCAGAGCCCTAATGCTAAATCAGTCACCTGCCAAGGGCTCTAGGTCTTTGAATATCACACAGGTTCCCATGCATATACCATAATGGGACTCACAGTCAACATACATGAATAATACTTAGAACTTCATAGTAAAAAGATGACTTTCTTAAAACATAGCCAAAGGACTTAAGGAGACATTAAAGAAGATACATATTATTGTAAGTATGTTAGATGCCAGCATTATTTCATATCATGGAGCTGCAAACCAAATTCACAGTGAGATGCCAGTTACCACATACCAGGGTAGAAAAAACATCAAAATGATAGGCAGTAGCAAGTCCTGGAGGCCATTCTGGAGAACTTGGACTCCTTACCCCCTCACTACTGCTAGGAATACAAACTGCCGCAGCCACTTTGCATCAGGCCAGTGAGAAGGTGCTGCCTCCAAACTTGAAGACCTGAGTTCAGTCTTCCAGAACACTATTTGATGAAGAAGAGAGGCAACCTCCGAGAGCAAAAACAGCTATCCTTTGACATCCATAGACACCATGTGGCATGTCTGCATGCCATGCATACAACACACACACACACACACACACACACACACACACACACACACAAGTAAATATAAAACAAAACAATTGTTAAACAAATAGAGGTCTCATAGGACCCAGAAATTCTACTCCTAGGTTATATCCAAGAAAAGTTAAAATGTGTCTAAAAACTATTGCATATGAATATACACAACATTCATTTTTATGGCCAAATTATAGGAATATTCCAAATGCCCATCAACAGATGAATAGATCCATATTGGAATATTATTCAGCCCACAAGAATGCAGCACTGACCCCTGATGCAAGTTTAAACACAACGCCCCCCCCAAAAAAAAAAAATCAGACACCAAGAGCCATAAGGTTTGTACTTCTACGTGCATGAATTACCCAGAATAATCAAATAGAAAAATGGGCTGGTGGTTGCCAGAGGCAAGGTAAAACGCGGAACACAGAGTGCTTTAATGGATACAGTGATTTTTATTTTTGTTTTTTGAGGTATGATGAATTGCTTTAAGTGTAGGTCCTGGTTGTAACTGTACAAGTGAATATAGTAAGAACCATTGAAGTGTGTAATTTAAAAGGGCGAATTTTATGATATATTAGTGATATCCCAGTAAAGCCATTACTTTTGGAAACATATTGTTTGAGGGCACAAATCCGTCTGAGCCACACCTCAAATCAATGTCTCTCTCTCTCTTTCTTTCCTAAACTTATTTTTGTAGATTTATGCATCTTTGGACAGGAAAAGGCTTTAGCGGTCTTATTTTTATTCTGAGTTGAGAAAGGCCAACCAGTGAAGTTGCTTTGACGAATAAAATATGTCACAGAGATTGCTTTAACCTTCCTGTAAAGATCAGCGGGAGCAACACGAGGCGATGTGCTAAGGCAAGGACTGGCCCTGTAAATACAGTGCTTTGTGCCGTTGTCATCTTCACAATGTCACATGCCATACAAACCACAGTATGTCCCCTTTATCTCCAGCTAGCCTCCCATGCAACTAACAACTTAAATTCTGTTTCTTCCTTCACTGACTTAACTCACTTCAACAGAGAGCCATCTCTTCTCTTCTCTATAGTTTATAAGATAACTACAAAACCTTAAGGTATATGGGCAAAGCCTTGTGTCCTGCTATGGCTTGAACAAGATGTATTCTCCACAATATCCCACCAGGCTTAGTGTCTGAACACTTGGTAGCCATCTGTCATATTGTTTTGGTGAACCTTCAAGAGGTGAAGCAAGGCAGGAATGTTGGGCTTGCCTCGAGGTTTTATAGCCTCACTTCCTGTCTGCTCTCTGCTTCCTGTTCCGAGACACAGGAGGAAGTAGTCTCTGCTGACATTGTGGATGTCCTTCGGTTAGGATGAACAGTATCCTCAGGGTGTGAGCTAAAATAATCCCCTTCCTCCACTGAGCAACTTCAAGTCAAGCATTTGCCTAGCACGAGGCAGGACAAATAACTGACTTAACGCTGACTTAGCTCTCTTTAGCAGAGTGCCTACTGCCTTCTTCAACCTCTGATCTCTTTCCAAAACCTGGAGTGGAAAGAAAGGGTGCTATCTATCATCTATCTATCTATCCATCTATCTATCTATCTATCTATCATCTATCTATCTATCTATCATCTATCTAATCTATCTATCATCTATCTATCATCCATCTATCTATCATCTAAATATCTATCTATCATCTATCATCTAAATATCTATCTATCATCTATCTATCATTTATCTACCTATCTATCTATCATCTATCTATCTAATCTGTCTATCATCTATCTATCTATCACCTATCTATCACCTCTCTATCAATCATCTATCTATCATCTATCTATCATCTATCTATCATCTATCTATCTATCACCTATCTATCAATCATCTATCTATCTATCTATCATCTATCATCTATCTATCATCTATCTACCTATCAATCTAGCTTTAGTGTTCTCCAAGGCCAGCTAAGAAGCTAAAAGTCACATGAATGGTAAGGATTCATTTGCCTCTCAAATTGTTAAATGAATATCAAAGCAGTAACTTGGTGCTTTCTCTTCAAGGGCTTCTCATGGCAAAGCAAGCCACACTGTCTACAGAGGGTTTGCAAAGAAGTTCACAATGTCGGAAAAATATTACAACTGAGAAGAAAACCCCATGGAAATAGATGTGTGTGTTCCAAGAACAGTGAAAGAGAAGGAATCAGAACACAGAGAAAAACACTCCCTTCTGGGAGAAGAGAAATCGCGTCACAGTTCTTTACCACTCTGACCAAACTGTCATTAAATTCTAGCAAGATTCTCAATGGAAAGGGCTGGGTCAACATGGCTCTTAACATATTACTCTGAAAGAACTTTAAAGATGGCTACCAGTTTGTCATAAAGTGTCCAAAATTTTTCTTTGGTTTACATATTTAATAGACGTGGGCCAGAGACATTCATGGTACTTACTGTTTATCTTAGACCATTCATGCTACTATAACAAAATACTCTAGACCCAGTAATTTAAAAAATAATAATTTTTCCCACACATCCTGAAGCTGCAAAGTCTAAAACAAATCTAGTGTCCACTGAGGATTCATTCCACAATTCAAAGACAATGCCTTTAGAGGAGTCACCCCTGCGACCTCATGTGGGGGAAGAGAAGGGCCAGTTCCCTACTGCCTAATTCTGAGGGCATCTGATCCAAGGGCCTGATCATTCCCAGAGGTTACATCTCTGAACACTACTGTAAGTGTGTGTGTGGTGGTGGGGGGGGGGGAAGGGGTCGACATTTAAAAACAAAACAAAACAACTCTCTGATCTTAAAGGGAGTAAGAGATAGCTTATTCTGTAGCCATTTTTAATAAGCACAGCCTACGAACTCCAAATTCCATGTTCCAATGTAGAAGCAGCTTCATGACATTTTTATCATTTTACAGAACAAGGAAAGTCATAAATCAAGGCAAGGTTAAAATACATCAGTGAGTGCACAGCAGAGGCAGGCACAGCAAGATGGGGGGAACTTTTCTGTAAACCCAGGATGCTGTCTGCTGACACTCTTAGCTTTGGGATTGGTAGAAGCTGCCGAGTTAATATATTCTAAGGGGTCTTTTTCTGTTAGTCACAAGATGTCAGTTTTGACACCGAGGTGGGCAAGGAATAGCAGTCCCAGAGGGCTAGAACTAGCCCAAGATAAGGAAATTAACCTCTGGGCCTGCAATTCTCCAATCTCTGGGGAGTACTGAAGTTCTAATCAGTCACCAGTCTCTGCTGACACAGCTCCTTTCCAGGGGTTTTCATTCACAATATGAATTGTTGAAGGGACGAAAACACTCAAACCACAGCAGAGTTTTTCTTTTACTCTCAGGATAAAATACCAGAGAACTACATGCAGAGTGGTGATCTTAACTCTGTAGCTGACTTGAATGTTCTGGAGGGAATAATCAAACATTTTATGATGTTAAGTACGGTGTGCCTGCTGTCTATAAAATGCTGAAATCTGTACTGTGGCTGGGTTCTGTAGCTTTGCAAATAGAGGAGGAGCTGTTTTCCAGAGAAATGAACTTCTGTCTTTGTTATTCTTGGTTGGCTGGTTGGTTGGTTGATTGATTGGTCAGTTGGTTGAAACAGGGTCTCATGTAGCCCAGGCTGGCCTCCAACTATGTAGCTGAGGATAACCTTCAACTCCTGGTCCTCCTGTTTCCACCTCCTCAGCACTGGACTTACAAGAGTGTGGCAGCATACCTGTTTTGCCTGGGGCTTAGCCAGGCAAGCTCTCCATCAACTGAGCTGCACTCCCAGTCCAAAGAAAGGTGGCATCCAGCTAGATAAAGAAACAGGTCTAAGGAAACCAACCTGGAACTGAAGAGGCCAGAATCACCAGACAGAGCCAAACCCTGCAGAGTCTTGGCTGCTCTGTAAAGCAGTCAGATTTAATTTTGCAGAAGGGGACAGCACAGGGCCATTGGAGCGTTTACCACCAGGGAAGACGAATGGCAATCGCAATGCCTTTTCTGCAGTTTCACCCAGACTAGGGCTCTTTCAGAGGGAGCTGATTCTCCCTAGAAACATTTAAAAGCATGAGTCTGGGATAATTACCATGTAAGTGCCTGGTTTGTGGCATGTTGCATTTAACATGAGCTGGGTGCTATTTATAGATGTTCGTTTGTTGTTTGCGCGGGCATGTTTATCAGTCTAAAGTTACTCTCTGTTGCCACATTTTATAAAGATCAATTGGGGTGGGGGTAGGTGGAGCTGATGGAATGGTTCATCAGTTAACCGTGAGTACTACTTTTCCAGAGGACCCAAATTCATTTCTTATTAACCACACCCAGTGGCCCACAGTCACCTAGAACTCCAGCCCCAGGGGATCAGATACCCTCTTCTGGACTGCAAGGGCACCTTTACTCAGATGCACATACCCCTATACACACACACACACACACACACACACACACACACACACACATAGACACATAATTTTAAAATAATCATAATGAAATCTTTAAAATAAAATGGGGCTGGAGAGAGGGCTCAGCAGTTAAGAACTCTAGCTGTTCTTTCAGAGGACCCAGGTTTGATTTCCAGCATCCACATGGTGACTCGCAACTGTTCCTAACAAGTTCAGGGGCTCCAGTGCTCTCTACTGGCCTCCAGATGTCAGGTACACATAGAGTGCCCAGATTTTCATGCATACAAATCCCATGCACATAAAATAACAACAATTCAAGAGTTAATAATCAGACTTCTGCTTCTGATAATCAGAATTATCTTGCTTCTCTTGTAACCAAATATTCATCAGGTACACATGTTATTTTCCACGGGAATAAAATCTAGCCAGACACAAGCCCTGGCTTAAAAGATTTGCCTGCTATCCGTATGGGAGAGGAGATTCTTAAATCCATGAAACAGCAAAAGCAGCTTCTTTAATTCAAAGAGAAACTGGTTACAATGTAGCAAATCTGCCAGTCTTAGTTCCCAGGACAAAGTGCAGTGTGGGCCCAGTGTTTGTCCAGAAAAATGGTAAATCATCAACCACACCTGGCCCTGCTTCATCCAGGATGTTGTAATGACAGTTAGACAGTGGCTGAGCCATGACTCTAGTTATAAGAGCAGCTTATGTGGATACCACACTCGGGAGAACTCCAGATACTCTTCATCGGGTAAACAACTCCTTCATCCCGTTCACGCTTTAGTCTAAACTCCCAGCTTCTCAAAGCTGCTTTGGACAAAGCCAGAGCTGGGCTGCAGGTCGGGAGAGAGAGGGCTGGCCCAGCACCCGGAGGCCCTTGGTTCTGTTCCCATTAACTGGGTGTGTTGGTACACACCTGGAATCCCAGTTCTGGGGAGGTGGAGGAAGAAAGATTAGGAGTTCAAGGTCGTCCTTAGGCTATGTGTCAAATTCTAGGCCAGGTTGGGATGTGTGAGACCTGTGTGCTAATGGAGGTGGGGTGAGGGTGCAGTGGGGGAGGGGAGCGGGGAGGGGTGGAGTGAGGTAAGGGCAGGGACAGAGGGAGAATGGGGTGGAGGAGGAGCCACTGGAAGCTCCCCTCACTTATGAAAGGGAGCAAATTACTCCCTAATGTGTTTTACCTGCACATTTTACTTTGTTTTCATTTCAAGGCCAAAAGAGCCCACAGGCTTGCACCTCGGTGATAAACCAGCCTTAAAGTCACAGAACAATCCACCCTTGACTGCATTAAACAAACGGAATCAGGCAATGAGCTCATTCATTGGCACTCATTACTTCAGAATTAACGTGCCTCGGTGGAATACAGGTATATGAGGCGCGCTCCCCCGCCACTCAGAAGCGAATTCTAGAAAAAACTAAAAAGACAAAAAGCCTTGGTATTTCCACTAAGAAATACTGTTCCAGGACAGGCAGGACCTTCCAATATCATCCTCCTTTGGCCGAATTTCATTTTAGTCCCAATTAACTCATAATTACATTAGACATTAGAGAGTAAGACTTTCAAAACAAAACATCCGCCAGCTTTAAAAGCACTGCATTTAGAAAGCCCTCGGCATGACCCCGCCCCTTGATCAGACTATTTATAGTCCAGTAAAATTAAGTTAGGTTCACAGTGCCTGACTGTCCTGTAGACTATTAGTTTGCAAATGCGTTCATTAAGTGGCAAGATTCATTTGGAGGTACAAAGCCTTCTGCTTCATCTTTACAGGACTGTCCACTGGCTGGATTTAAAAATAAAATCAGTCGGCAAATAGCATAGCTCAGAGGAAAAGCTTCCTGTTTTGTGGTCATCAAGTGTCAGGCCCACTGTGAAAGCTAGGCTTGCTTGATTCTTTTGAAAGAGCATTGAAGTGCCCACGATGTGGATGGCTCCAAGGTCCCCTAACTGGGGACACTGCTGTGAATTTGGAGTGCTGCTTGCCTTCTGCCTGGGAGGAACAGTTTGGGCAGTCACAAAAGAAGAAAGCTCTTGTCAGAAGAGCACAAAAACTGAAAGCTGATGTCAACACATCCGTTCTCACACACAGCTGTGTGTTCGGTATTCCCAGCTCTGGACCGGATGGATGCCGCCGGGAGGGATGTCAGGTCTGCTGCTGGACGGATCGGATAGGTGCAGTTTGAAGTTTGAGCTTTCTTCCTAAGATTTTTCTTCTAGGCACTTAACCCATCAAACGCTATAAAAAAATCAATTAACTCTCTATCTGTATCCGTTTCCCCTTTGAATGTATTGTACCATTTTATTTGAAGCGCTGTGGGGAATTTCAGGCCACCTTCAGCTTTCCTGATTAGGACAAAAATGTAAAGAAATTGTATTTGAGATGGTGTGGTTATCAAAATGTCTAATCCAGTCAGTATGTAGAACAAGGAGGAGCTGGAGAGACATCTTGGCTGTTATGGGCACTTGCTGTTCAACCAGAAGCCAGGAGTCTTGTTCCCAGCACCCACATGGCTGACTCACAACCTCCTGTAACTGCAGCTCGGAGGACCTGACGCCCTCGTCTGGCTCCAACAGGCACTGCAGTGTGGCATACACTCATGCCTATGGATAAACATCAATTAAAAATAATGATACTCAATATTTTAAGTGTAACTTTTCTGTTAGAAATGGAGTAGATCAAAGATAGTCATCTTCTGAATGCAATTGTGTTTAACCCCAAAACTTCACCCTTTGTTCTAAAAATCCTTTCTCATTCCATTAAAAGATTGCGTGCTCCCTTTTAGACATTGCTCCCTGAATAACCTGCCTTGACCTTTCCCCTCAGAGCTGAGAGTTAATGAATATTTCCCCATTGTCTCCCTTCACAAACCTCTCAGACTTGTTAAAAGGGCCCTCAGATGTAGTCTTGCTGTCCTCAGAGCCCCACATTCGGGGAGAACTGCATCAAACGCATCAACATGACAGAAAAATTGGCCATTATTATTCTAAAAATTCCAAGTTTGGAATTACAGATATGCACCACCTTATCTAGTTTATTTGGTTGTTTGGTTTAGTTTTGAGACAAAGTCTCTCATTCTATATAATTCTATATAATATATAGCACCATGGCTGTTCATCGTAGAGTTTGGGTTGACTTGTATATAATATATAGCACCATGGCTGTTCATCGTAGAGTTTGGGTTGACTTGTATATAATATATAGCACCATGGCTGTTCATCGTAGAGTTTGGGTTGCTTTGTTGGTTCATTTATTTGTCTGAATCTTTTATTGAATGCATCGTGGAGTTTTCCAGACTCTATTTAAATATCTGCCAGGTAGCTGGTCCTCTCTGTGAGCTCTTATTGTCTGATTTTAGAAGTAAGTCAAGATCTGTCCCTGTAACCATCCCAGGCTCTTCTGTGAAAGGACAATAGTTTCTAGAGAAGTCCAGCTTTCAACATCCAAGTTTAACGAGCAACAAATTTTCACTTCCCATAGTACACAGGGAAAAGCTTGAGGCTCTTTAAGAAGACGTGTGTGTACCCAGGCAAAGCTCAACAGATAAGAGCAAGGTGTTAATGAAGGCAAAGGTATCTATTTAACCCCCACATGGGCCCATTAACTTCATTTAGACAAAACCACCATCCCAAAGATGCATGTTAAACTTCTAAACCCAGCCGGCCGCAGAGAAAGCACACTAAGCTCGTAGGATGCTAAGAGGAATGGAGGTGGCTCAGGATACGTCACCACTACTGCCTTGAGAGAAGTGACTTATTCCGAGATAAATATCTCAAAGGTACTGAATGTAGAGTAAGGTTCTAAGATAATGACGGACAGCAAGAAAACCAAGGTAAAGAAGGCCATTTACAGCCCGGCATTGGATTTCAGGAGCTGATCTCTGGCGAGGGAATAGAACCTACAATTAAGGTTGAGGCATGTCAAAAAGAAGCTATAATATAAGTAGGAGTAATTAGTAGGTGTGTGATACACCATGATAAGCTTTATGGGACTGAGAAAACAGACCATATTACGTACTTTTTTCTCCTTGCTGCGACCAAATACCTGATAGGGTGGGTATGTTGGCTACAGTGTGAGGGATTAGAGACCGTCAGGGTGGGCGGGAACACAGAGCAGTAGGAGCGTGGGGTACTGTTCACCTTGCTGCTGTAGTTAGGAAGCAGACATAGATAGGAAAAGCGGGTAAATTATAAGACAAGACCTGACCCAGACACTTACTGCCCCACGTGAGGCTCTCTCCACCTCCTAGAAGTTTCACAGTCTTCTAAAACAGTGGCCCTCAACCTGAGCTGAGACCCCTCTGAGAGTCAAACGACCCTTTCACAGGGTTGCCTAGAACCAACAAACACGGATACCTACATTATAACTCATAGCAGTAGCAAAATTACAGATATTAAGTAGCAACTAAACCTAATTTTATGATTGGGAATCATCAGATCATGAAGAACTGTATTGAGGAGTCACAACATTAGGAAGGTGAGAGCCACTGCTCTTGAACATCACCGGCAACTGGGAACCAAATACTCAAACACAGACCTATGGGTACATTTCACATTCAGACTATCACATACAAAAAAAAAAAAAAAAAAAAAAAAAAAAAAAAAAAAAAAAAAAAAAAAAAAAAAAAAAAAAAAAAAAAAAAAAAAAAAAAAAAAAGACAGAACTCGCATTTTAGCTGATGTGATCAAAAATGATTTTAAGGGGGAAAAATGAGATTTAGTCAGAAAGTTAGAGGGGAAAGAGAAAAAACTCAAAATATAGATCAAACTAAATAATACAAATCTTGACTATTAAGTGAAAAACTCATTTAATCTTTAAAAATGGTTATTATAAATCTTTAAATGAAGCAGTGATTTAATTAAAACTCCTGGGAACGTAAGCCTACCATAGCACGGATGACAGGAGATGTGTGGGTCAGTCTGCTTCTTGCTTCTGCTATAAAAATGTCCGAGACAGTCAGAGGTATGGAGGTGGGTTTTATTGGATCCGGGTTTAGATATCATCTGCTCCATGGCTTTCTGGACTACAGCAAATCACAACAGCCATGCAATAGTGGAGGGAAGCTCCTTACCTTGGGGTAGCCAGGAAGCAGCGAGAGGGAGTACAGGGGAGGGGGAGGGGGAGACTGTGTGTCTGTGTGGCCAGCCACTCCTGAGCATAGGTCAACCCTGACGCTTGGTTATAAACCCGGTGAGACTCCACTGGAGTACCCTGATTTTCCTTTGCCGGTGGATGTCCATTGCAGACAGCTTCTTAGTTGGAGCTTGGTGTCCACCTCTGCTCTCCGTTCTCAGTGCTGGGACCCTGTCTGCAGTAAACTGCACAGGCCTTGAGCACGCACGCCACAGTCTCTGGGAGTGCATCAGACTTGCTGTGTCCCTGGAGTCAGGCATGACCTCGGACTTTTACCTCTTCACCTCCACTTCAAACATAAATCTCTGAGGCTGGGGATTGGGGAACTTTGATGAAGACATCCTGCTTAGGACTAAGCGATCAGGGTCTCTTACGTTCTGCACGGCGGCCAGTTGTGGGTCTTTGGGTTAGTTCCCATCTACTACAAGAAGAAGGAGCACTGATCTTTAGGAGAGCAGTCCGTCACTAGGAGTCATTTTACTGTTATGTCTCTTTAACAGAATGATAGTATTAGCTATTCCTGCCTGGGCTCATGACCTATCTAGTCTCTATGAGTGAGCCTTAGACCCATTCAGAAAGTGGTCCGTGTGTGCCACTTTGTGCCACTACCATACCAGTATATAATGCCTGCAGGTCACTGTTGTATGTCTGAAGGATTGTGGCTGGAAGATACTGACGATTGACTACCTTCTCCTCTGGAAACATTCAGTGTGCCTTCCAGCATCATGAATGTCGGTTGGTAGGGGCGAAGCTTCTAGTCAGGTTCCAGCTCACTTCCCAGTGTCTGATGACATAATGACAAATGTTGGCCTGTGGTGTTCGAAGACCTCCATGGGGCCTCCTTGGCCAGTGACTCAATTAGCTGGAATTCCTGGCAGTAGAAGTTTTCCTTGTTGGTGTAAGATGCCTAGTCCTGGCATGGTCTTCCCTGTTCTCTGATGACTCCAGTTAGGCTTCTTTCTTATGTGTATGTATCTTAAGAAGCTTCTACAGTATTGGCTTCCATAAGGTTTCTCAAATGACCTTGAGTGTTAGTTGTTCCTCTCTGTCCCCTCCTGATCCTTCTCTTCCATCCCCTTCCCTATTTAATTTTCTCTTTGGCCTCTCCAAAACAATACATTCTATTCCCCTTCCTTGGTAGAACCTCTCCACCCACACCCCACACCCAACCCTTACTATATATCTATCCTCAGTGGTTATTCCGACTGTCACACACATACTGAAGGCTCAAAGGGTAGCATCCACCCATAAGAGGAAACATACAGTATTTGTCTTTGAGGGACTGGGTAAATTAACCCAGGATGATTTGGTTTTCCTGGCTCCAATCATTTACCTGTGAATTTCATACTTTGGTTTTTCTTAACAGATGGATAATATTCTGTGTAAATGTACTACATTTTTCAGTACCCATTTATCAGTTAATGGACACCTTGGCTGTGTCTAATTTCTGGCTTTTGACTAGAGCAAGTGTCTACCGTAGGATGAAGCATCCTTTGGGTATATGCCCAAGAGAAGTAGAGCCGGATCTTGAGATAGATCTTTGCACAGCTTCCTGAGAAGCCACCACATCAGTCTGCATAGTGGCTGTCAAGTCTCCATGTCTACCAGCAATGAGTAAGTGCTCATCACCTTCCCCATGTCCCTGTCAGCCTGGGCTCTCATTTGTATTACTGAACTCCACTCTTCCGACTGCCATAAGATGAAATCTCAAAGTAGTTTCACTTCCATTTCTCTGACAGCGAAGGATAGTGAACATTTCTTTAAGTGTTTCTCAGCCACTTGTATTTTGTCTTTTGAGAACTCTCTGCTTGGTTCTGTAATCCATTTTTAACTGGGTTATTTGTTTGGGATTTTTATATTCAGAGTTTTGGTTTTTTAAGTTCTTTACATCTTTATAGTTTTAAATGGCTAAAATTTGACCAGGGTCAAGCCCATACTAATGGATGGAAGAGGACTTTTGATCAGGACAGTAGCTTTACTTAAAGAGTAAGAAGAATGTCTGTCTCCAGTGTTAAGAGATAGGGTTGGGGGAAAAAAAAGTCAAGTTTCAACAGGAAACTTGTTATTAATTTGGTCATGAAAAGATGAAAACAATCCAGCAGCTCTGACAGTAACACAAGAGAGAAACAGACGGTAACATGAGAAAAGGATTATGGGAATGAAAAGATTAACAGAGTAAAGGTCAAGGGTCCCCTTTAGAACCAGAGTCGCACTACTGCCTGGAGAGGGATTAATTAGCTTTCAGGAGTGAGGCTGGGAAAGGAAGAGTCTGAAGGAGCTCATGTCAGATGGCCTCAGCCAGTCAGCAGTGTCATCCCTCTTCTCAGAGGCTGTCAAGATTTAACATTCCCCAGGATTAAATCTCTACTCGTGAAATGCTAAGTAAGGGCAAAGTCTTTCCTCAAACTCATCCTCCTCCTCCTGGCTGCATGGGCCTAACTGCAGTGTTCTGAACACGGTGCTACTCAGAGCAAGGGATACAGAGGAAGCTCAAGAAGGGGCCAAAGTTAATGTATAATATTTGTGAACAGTGAAACTGAGTGTTGTCTAATACTGAAGTGTCAAGGACAGAGAGGCGAATGGTAATTAATGACTATAAAAGTCTTCTTGAGTTGAGGGGGTTTGCAGACCCAGACTCATGGAAGGAGCAACAGTGTCAACAGGCCAGATCCGCCCAGAGCTCTTGGGGACTGGACCGCCAACAAAAGAGTACACAGGGAGCGACTCATGGCGCTGGCCACATATGTGGCAGAGGATGGCCTTGTTGGACATCAGTGGGAGGAGCGGCCCTTGGGCCTGAGGATTTTCGATGCCCCAATGTAGGGGAATGCCAGAGTAGAAGGATGAGAATGGGTGGGCTGGGGAGCACCCTCATAAAGGCGGGGGTGGGGGTGGGGTGGAGGATGGGATAGGGGGGTCCAGAATGGGAGACTTGGAAAGGGGAAAACATTTGAAATGTAAATAAAGAAAATATTAAAAAAAAGAAAGAAAATCTCCTTGAAGCAATAATACTTTAAATTTTTTTTTTCAAAACTTGAATAAATACATAGGAAAGGAGAGGTATTCCAAGTGATTAGAAAAACTTGGACCAGGAAGTCCAGAATCTGTGCCTAGGTAGGTAGGTGATTGTCGCTAGCCTGCATGGCTCCCACGTCTCCATCCAGCAGAGATGTGGGAATAACTGACATGGGGAGTGGTAGGGTGGGTTCTGTGCCGCTTGCCTGAGAGCGAGGTGCCTTTATTCTGCTTCTCTCTCTCTCAGGTTTCACACAGCTGCAGCTGTTCATTTTACTCACTCTGCTCTCCTCATCTGCTGCTCTCTGGCCTAACGCTGCTGGCGCTCTCTAACACTGGTCCTGTCTCCTCATCTGGTCTGTCATCTGGTCTTTCTCTGCTACACTGGCCTTTCCTTATCTGGTCTCTGGCCTTGCCTCATCTGGGGCTGCCCTCAATTTATACTCCCATTCACTCATGCCACCTCACACCACCCAATCATAGCCGCACACATCCAAGGCAGCATGTAGGATTGGCTGATAGAATGGTATCTCGAGATGTTGTGCTAATCTCTCCAACGAGTTACACTTGCTGCTTTTACTGCTCATGACTGAGACTGGGATAAACAAGCGAGGTCACAGGGCTTGGCATAAAGCCAGGTGTCATCTTTGGCCCATGCGCCACACCCGCTCCCCACAGGTGATCAGTCAGGAGTCTTGTGTGAAGCTGAAAGTACCTTAGGCTAGTCTGCTGTGACTTACTGAGGAGACCCTCAAGAGCAGCACAGAATTGCATCTTGAGAGTAAGAAGCTGGTCACTGAGCAAAATCACACTGTAGAGTCAATCTGGCTAGACAGAGCTCAGGTGGCAGGTGCATACCTACTGTGTATAAAGCTCGCAGCTCCTCTCCAGGCACTCCCTAAACAGAGGGTAACAGCTCACTGGATGAAGGTTATCCTCGACTACATAGGGAGTCCAAGACCAGCCTGGGGCACAGGAGACCATGTCCTGCCACTCTGATGATGAATGTTTCGCTGTAACACTGATAGGCACAAACGTGGAGTTTGCACTGCTGATCATAAGCACTGTCACTGCGGCCTCTGAAAGCTGGGTGGCTGCTGGCGCTGTCAATCACCTTATTTTGCATTCTGTGGGGTCTTTGTCTCTCTGTCTCTCTCTGCCTTGGCTGGCAGTCTGTGAGAGGTGTAAGTCCAGAGGAGATTTGAGATCATGACTTTCAGAACAGAAGGGAAGAAGCCTTGTCAGCAGGAGCGTGAGACCGCTTCAGAAAAGAAGCCTGAATCCACCTTGTGTTTTATAAAAAGAAAGGCAAACCAGGGATATTTTTGGTGGAGAGGGGGAAAGGGGAGGGAAGGGGAAGGGAGGGGAGAGGAGGGGAGGGGAGCCATAAGCACTTGGAGACAGAGGCAGGAGGGGAGTAGGGAGTGGGAGAAAGAACAAGAAAGCAAGAGAGAGAGGAAGGGGCAAGTAGCCCCTTTTATAATGAGTCATGCATACCTAGCTGTTGCTAGGTAACTGTGGGGCGGACCCTAGACTAAATGCAAACACCTGTTGTCCAGCACTGGTCTCTGAGCAAAACAACCCTTCTCTTTAGAAGAACAGTTATAGCCGAGCATGGTGGCACACGCCTTTAATCCCAGCACTAGGGAGACAGAGGCAGGCGGATTTCTGAGTTCGAGGCCAGCCTGGTCTACAGAGTGAGTTCCAGGATGGCCAGGGCTATACAGAGAAACCCTGTCTCGAAAAAGCAAAACAAAAAACAAATACAAGAGCAGTTGTGTCTCTTCTGCAAACAGCAGTGTTTGTTGACTACTGTCATTCCCTCATAGTAGGTGGCTACTAGAAGTATTGCTGTGCCCAACTGGGTGTCCAAGCAACCTTTCCAATTCTGCCCTAAGTGCACATGATCAAGGGTTCTCCGGGAAGGGCTAGAGAAGGTGTTAATTGAGGGGACTACATCTATGCAGGGTTTTAGAAGCCATTATCCTTGCCAGCTGAAGACTTCCCAGTACAGCTGCTCTGGGGTCGCCCATACTCCTATTAGTAACCCTTTATACCCATGCTCTTAAGTTAGCCCAATAAACTCATAGGTGAGCCGTGGTGGAAAAGTACTTTATTTTGTTGGTGGGACTTTAGTGGTCAGGGGTGGATGCTGCTCATTCTCCTCTGGGAAAAGGGGTTTTGGTAAGAAGTAGATATACAGACTATTAAAATAAGAGATAGGAGTGCATGTCTGTAATTCTAGGGAGCTGAAGAGATAGATAGTCTCCTGGGACGCAGTTCATTGTCTAGTCACATTAGCCCTAGCAGGTGAGTACCATAAGAGACTTTGTCTCAAACACAAGATGGGTAACACCTGAGAAACCATATTTGAGCTTAACCTCTGACTTCCATGTGCATGTGCACACATGTGCACCTACACTCTCCATACACTTGTACCTGCAAACACACACACACACACACACACACAGAGAGAGAGAGAGAGAGAGAGAGAGAGAGAGAGAGAGAGAGAGAGTTCTGTCTATGGGTGGCCTCAAGTTCACCATATTGCTTTTGACCAACAGAAATATGGCTAGGATAATTACTAGAGGCAAAGGAAGTGACTGCAGAGGCCCATGAGCACCAAGAGCTGTAGGGTTTGCCTTCCCACTGATGGAAAATTGCAAGTACTAAACGTGCAAAACAGAGCAGAGAGATGCAACAGCAAGAGTGACTTATGCATGAAGTGATTGCCACAAGGATTCCAGGTGGCAGGATGAGAAGACTGATTAAAAGTAGAGACGGGACCCACAGGCTGCACCAGTCACACCAGCACAAGGTAACATCTCCACCAGGAACACAGAATGGAAATGGAGAGAAAAGCAGTCTTGCAAAAACTGTTTTGAGGAGAAGAGCATTAGGGCCCGAAGGCTGGCTGAAGGCTGGTTGGATATAATCAAGGAAAAAAAAAAAAACAATCTCTGAAATGATTTTAAAATCTTGAGTTCATGTCTCTGGGGTAATTTGGATCAGAGCTGATTTGGGGTGAATTTTCTTTCTGAGGGTACTCAACTGCTTTCTGCCATCTCCAATCTCCTGAAGACTGTCTGGAATTTTCCTACTGCAGACCTTTGGATCCTCAGTCTAGACTTTCGCTGTGTGTGTTGGGGGCAGGGGGATGGGGGTATTTGTTTGATATATAGTTAATAGTCCTCTGTTGATGCATTTTTATCTGGTCTAATTAAAACTCTATTTTGCACAGTAGTACAACCTTACAGTCCTATCTGCTTAGAAGGTAGAGGTAAGAGAATCACTGGGACATGAGTTCAAGACCAGACTGGAGCAGGGTTCTGTTTTAAAATCTAGGGTGTAATTCAGAGGTAGAGTGCTTGCCTAGAATACACAAGAGCCTGAGCGTGTGCACGCTTGTGCTCACACACACATACATACACACACAAAACATATTTTTATTTCATCCTTTCAAATAATTTATAATAAATGTGTCGAGTCTTTGCTAAACTCAACAATGGGCCATCCTGGCCTTGTCTTTTATTAAGTTTTTGTGTCATCTTGTAACATATTGTTTTATTTTCTAAAGCAAGTAATAGCATTTCTGTAACACTGGATACTATGAACAAAATTTTTTTTAAAGATTCTGGATTAGTTGTCTTCATTGGAAGAACTAGTTCATTTTGAAGGCATCACAATTACTTCTGCTCTTGGTGGTGATGGTTTGGTTTGGATTGGTTTGGGGTTTTTGGTTTTTGAAGACAGCGTCTCACTGTGCATTCCTGGTTGTTCTGTAAGTTGCTGTATAGACCAAGCTAGCTCCACACTCTCAGCAGTCCTCATGCTTAAGCCTCCTGGTGCTTAGACACCTGGATCTTAAACTCTTCAGCAGAGCAGAATCCGTGGGTTTTAGGTCCTTGTGTTGTAAGGGGGAGACAAGAAGACATGCAGGCAAGCTCCAGTGCTCCCCCTAAATGTGTGCTCCTTCTTTCCTGTGGGGAGCAGGGAGCAGCCCATGGGCCAAAGATGGCGCCCTGGCTCTATGCCAAGCCCTGTGATCTCGCTTGTTTATCCCAGTCTCAGTCATGCGCAATAAAAGCAGCGCATGTAACTCGTTGGCGAGATTAGCGCAACATCTCACGATACCATTCTATCAGCCAATCCTGCATGCTGCCTTGGACTTGTGCGTTTATGATTGGGTGGTGTGAGGTGGCGTGAGTGAATGGAAGTATAAATTGAGGGCAGCCCCAGATGAGGAGAGACTGGACCAATATTAGAGAGAGCAGCATAGCAGAGACCAGAGACCAGCGTAGGAGAGACCAGAGTGAGTGAGTGAGTGAACGGCTGTAGCTGTGTGAAACCTGAGAGAGAGAGAAGCAGAATAAAGCAGAAGCTGCGAAGGCAAGCTGCTCTGAACCCGCCTTGGCATCCCTGTGTTGTTTCTTCCCACCGTCTCTGCCAGTCAGAGACATGTGGGCGCGAGACACTTTCCAGGGCCACAGGCTTACAAAGCTCCTTGTCAACATCCTAAAATGAATCACTGTATGCATTTTGTCCATTTTCATGACTGTCATGTGAAGCTGCTCTTCTACTAGTAGCACCACCCTGACCAGAAACAGACTAAAGACATAAGGAGACCCTGAGATGGCAGTGACAATTTATTAAACTTCTGAACTGCTCTCTGTGCCCTCCGCTGGAAGCTCCCAAGTGCTGGCTTCAGTGGATCCTCCCTCCTCCCTCCTCCCTCCTCCCTCCAGCATTCCTCCCTCATCCCTCCTCCCTATTCCCTCCTCCCTCCAGCATTCCTCCAACTTATTACCAGGTCTGGATTCAGCTTCTTTCTCAACCCTTTCGGTCCATTCCCATTCGGCTGGGAATAGGGAGCAGGGGTTTTGTCCCTAGCTCTAAATTTTTGCCAACGTTGAAACTGAGGACTGTTTTTTTTTCCCCTAAAGATAACAAACATAGAACATTGATTATAAAAGTGGTCTTTCAAGAGGCTTTCCGTGGCTCTCAGAAGTCTCCCTCCCTGGGTCTTCTTGGGGTGAGGACGGGCCGCCTTTGGGTCTCCATATGGGCTGACTTTTGTGAAGCAGTGTCCTCTTTCTTGCTGCCTTCCTCACATAAAAAGAGAAATCACACAGCCGAGCATGACCGTGATGGTGCATGCCTGTAATCCCAGCACTCCAGAGACTGAAGCAAGGATTGCTGTGAGTTCAAAGCCAGCCCTACCCAGTGGCCCTGGGAGACTGCTGTTTGTTCTAGGTGTTCTCTGACAAGGAGCCTGCCAGCACTGTCCCCTCCTTGAGATGTCTCTGGGCCCCTGCCTGTCACAGGTCTCCTCGGTTAGATTCATTAGGAGAACAAACAAACAAACAAGCAGGAAGCTCCTTAGGCCTTTAGCACCATTTCACCCTTTCCATTAAGTTCCTCTGAGCCCAGAGAGGAAGGTGTCCCCTTGAACCCAGCAGTGCCCTGGCTTAGAAACTGCTCCTTCTCCAGTTCACCCCCACACAGGTTCCCTTGACTTTGAAACCCAGCTCTTGGCTTTTCCAGGTGTCCTCAGTTTTCTCATATCTGCCTCTCTGAAACGGAAAACTTCGGCCAGCTCCAACCCTATGTGACAGACCTGGGACAGAGATTTCAGGGACACTAGGGCTATGGGCAGAGCTAACATGTTCTTACAGTTAAATATGACAAAACGTATGACAAGTTAAGTTCTCATCATGTGTTAGGCCTCCAATATCAGCAATTGGGAGGCAGGCAGATCTCTGCTCTGAGTTCGAGGCCAGTCTGGTCTACAAAGTGAGCTCCAGGACAACCAGGGCAACAGAGTGAGACATTGTCTCAAAAAACAAAAACAAAATACCCAATATCTCATCCTGTTAAATATTGCAATTCAACAGAGAGCAGCCAGACATTTAGGACGTGTGCTATTTTGTTTAACTTAGCTTCTTTTTTTACATTAGTCTTCTAATTGTCTTTTTACACTCTAAATTTGTTTGAGGAAAACAAGTGTTCATTTCTGTTACACTTGCAGGAGGGTTGTGCAGCAGTGACCATGTTCATGTATGTGGGTGCAGGTCTGTGTGAGTGCACAGGTCAGAGAGCCTCATGCTTTGTTCCTCGAGAGCTGTCCAAGTTTTGTTTTGAGACAGGGTGTCACCGGGACCTGGAGCTCACGGATTTAGTCACTCTAGCTAACCAGGAAGCTCCAGAGATCCTCCTGTCTCAGCTTTCCCAGTGCATGGATTATAAGTAAATGCCGTCACCCCTGACCGCTTACATATGCCCTGAAAACTGAACGCAGATCCTCGTGCACTTTACTGACTAAGGTTTCTCCCATCCACTGCCCCCTTTTTAAAGATTCATTTTATTGTTGCGTATTTGTATTTGTATATCTGTCTGTGTGGAAGTCTGCACCTGTAGCTGCAGGTGCCCACAGAGGCTGAAGAACTGGTGTCAGTTCTCCTGGAGTTGGAGTTACAGCAATAACAAGCCATCTAACATGAATGCGGGAGCAGGACTTGGGTTTGTTTGTTTGTTTGTTTGTTTGTTTGTTTGTTTTGCAAGACTAGTGTGCTGAGCCATCTCTCTCCAGCCTGCTCTCTTCCTTTCTGTTTTATTTTGTCTTTGTGTGGTGCTGATGACCAGACCCAGGGCCTCGTGTGTGTTTAGACAAGCTGGCCACTGGACTGTATTCCCAACTCTCCAAAGTCCTTTACTGAATACACTTTTAAGTCCTCAGAAACCTGCTCAATAAAAACTAATCCTGGAAAACAGATGATCTAACTAGCCAAGGTTGGATTGAGGAACTAGGAATCAAAAATCCCTTTTCAACTCTTAAGAAAGCACTCTTCTTCTCAGGGTGGACCCGATGCTTTTGAGATCTCAGAACAATTCAAACACATATTCAGAACAAAAACAATCACACAGCCCTGTGTTTTTAAAATGTTATGTCTATAATGATCATTTCCTAACCTTATATGGATGGTTAACCTTTCTCCTGTCAATAAAAGGCCAAGGTGCATTTGAAGATCAGAGGACTAACTATGAGAGTGGCTTCTATTCTTCCATCATGTGGGTCCTGGGAATTGAACTCGGGTCATCAGCTTGACAGCAAGTACCTTTACCCGCTGAGCCAGCTCTACAACCAATAAAAAGAATTCTGACACCAACTCTCTTCCAATAGAAAAATTATTATCTTGGGCCTTGTGGTGTGGCTCGGTAATGGAGTGGCCTCCAGACCATTTCAATGCTCTGGCTTCTCTCTCTAGCCCTGCAAAACAAAAACCACCAAACAAAAGAAAAACACAGTGTCCGCGGATATGGAAGTCCTGTAAATTGCACGTCCTGCTTGCTCTTGATGCACTTAGGGTTATGAACCAGATCGACTTTTAAATGTATTCCTTCATGTAGGATTCTCGTTCCGCTCAGGCATTTAGAAATTGCCTCTGCTGCGCATTCACTCCTTAATGAAGTGCAGTGCGGCTCCATTTTCCGACCGCTCATCCCATCACCCTCGCCCGTGCCTAATGGGCTTTATCCAGCACCCATCCTTCTCAACTTCAGAGCCACACTGACTGCTATGAAAGTCTTACACATCCGTCGTGTTTTATTTCGTCCCGGTCCCGGTGTGGTGATTGAATACGGAGCCTCACTCGTGGGCAGGCAACAAGCAGTCTAGCCCTGACAACGGCCCCGCCCAATAACGTGGTACTGTCCAGTCCGCTCTTTTGGTTTCGTTCACTTTCTCTAAGCTGCTGAACGCCGCTTCAATGTCCAGTTCCTTCTTTGCCATTTTCTTTTGAAAAGCCATCCTGGATTAGAGGTTCGTGCTCCATCTGCACTCGGAATGCTACCCACCATTCCGTTGTACACCCTACGCTGATGAACAGTTCCTTTCTCTCCTTTGACTCAGTCATTTCCCTTCTGAGAGTCTCCACAGTCTGCATGTTCTATTTCAAGTGGCGACATTCTAACCTCCGGTCATCCTGACATGAAAAGGAAGGTTGTTTAAATTCTTCCCTTAACCTTGACCAATACTTTAAATCCACCAAACCCACATCTTTCGAATCTCTACCTCCTCTCCCAGCACTGTTTCAAACACGGGCAGATTGAGAACGTTTCTCTTCCTGATGCTATTTTAGAGGGTCCTTGTAATGCCTTTCTTTCTTTCTTTCTTTCTTCCTTTCTTTCTTTCTTTCTTTCTTTCTTTCTTTCTTTCTTTCTTTCTTTCTTTTTCAAAAGTGTATCCTCCAGAGAGAAAAGGGCTGGGTTTCTATGCGTTCAGGATAATCCTTTATGTGCAGCATTCAATGCTGGAAGCCTGGGAAGCAGTAGGCTCTGAGTTTCTGAAGAAGGGTTTAGAGCTGGACTCGGCTGGTGGGCAGATGAGAAAGGGAAGAAGACAGAATCCTTTTGAAGTGGCATCTGCATGGTGGGCACGCGGTTTCCATTTGGGCTGCTTAGGTGGTTCAGGGAGATTTTGAGGGCCATCAAAAGCCCAGTGATCTCCCCTAGTGCTGACTCAGCCTGGGAGCATGGAGCCCCAAAATTATTGTATTAAGGAAAGATCAGGGAGAAAGACAAGTTCCAGTGGTGGTCCAAACAGTCCTTTGCCTTTTTCTACTGGCTTGACTTCCTCTTTGTGATGCTCCGGGGAGTGTCAAGAATCCCCCACCCCCTCCTCTTCCTCCATCACTCCAGGCTATCCCACGTGCCTCGGTTCCCCCCCCCCATCCAGGTCTCCCCGAACATCTTCTGTGAAGGAAGACAGAACATGCATACTACTGCCTCCCAGGTCAGAATGCAATGGAGCATAATATTGCCTAGTTCAAATGCATATTCTAAGGAAGTCTTCTCTCTCTCTCTCTCTCTCTCTCTCTCCATTTTACCCTTTTCACTGTTCCTATCTGGATTAAGCCAGAACCTCAAGAAGACAGAGTTAAGGACTTCAGGCAGGAAAAGTGAAAATATAAAACTCTATACTGCCATTCACATAGTCGCACAAAATCCCACAGTTACTAGCACAAATCAATATTAGAAAGCAAACTAATAAATATCTCATCTGTGGAGATTTGTAAATGAAGTGGATGTTGTCTAAAAACCAAACATACTAAATTCTAATTAATGTGTAACGCTTTATAAAATACAGTGAAAGAATTTAATCCCTTTTCCCCTTGAATTAGTGGTGTCTCTCTAATGAATCTGGCTGTTAATGAATTCAGCTCAGTCTAGTAAAAATCAATGAAGCATTTCTATTGAATCAGTATTCAGAGTATGTGTCCATCAGCTTTGGCATAATGCTTAATGTGTGAGCTACCCAAACACAGTCCCTTACCACCCAGTGCTCAAAGAGTCTCCACTTTAAAAATCGAAGGAAGAAGATGCCAATGTCATAGAGATAATTAACTGCCCAAGGCACAAGTCCAGAGACATGAGTCCCACACACTTTGGTAGCTCATGTCCTGCGTTTCAAATAAAGAAGCCAACTGGAATAAACGTTAGAGATTGAAAACTGCATGTGTTGGCAACACACCGACACCTCCCCAGCCCGCGTCAGAAGTCATGGAAAATGTGGATAGAAAAAAAAAGTGTAATGTAAGAAGGACTCCTGGGTCCAGAGAAGGACAAATTCAAAGGGCCCATTTTCAGTCTGCCCCACGGACAAGGTCTGAACTGTCACAGGAAAGGGGGCTAGAGAGGCTGTTTACACAGAGAGCTTCATGAGGTGGGGGCGGGGCTAAAAGTGTTTCAGGTAAAGTTGACCAAAGGGCAGCCATTGTTTCTGCACACAGCCCAGCATGGCTCCACCATCACAGTGAAAATGGAAAGGAGTCTGCTCTGGCCAGTTCTTGGGAGATTTTGCAGCCTTGGGGACTTTGTAAGAAGGGTTTTTCTTGGAGGGACCGCCAGCTGCCAGCCGTCAGCCAACAGTTCTCAAAGAGAGGGCTTAAATGGAAAAGCTCTGAATAACCGTGAACATTTGTCAAGAACCGCTGGGAGTTAGTTCCAGCAGGGACGCGGTGAACTATCAGAATGAAGCTATAGACCCTCGTGCCCCCATGTGTAACCAACACCAGTGAAATGTGAGGATGTTTGGAACAGGCATAGTTTGCAAATTCATCTTCCTTTGACTCAAAGTTATTTTCATCTCTCTCTCTGTGTGTGTGTGTGTGTGTGTGTGTGTGTGTGTGTGAAAGAGAGAGAGAGAGAGAGAGAGAGAGAGAGAGAGAGAGAGAGAGATTTGGGAATTGAGTCTCTCCTACCATGTGGGTCCCAGGATCCTCAGGTTTGGCAGTGACTGCCTGTACCCACTCGATTTTTTTCAGCATCTCAATGTGTGAACCGATTTCTGATTTCACATCTCATTTCTCCTTCCTTCTCAGGGATCCTGTCTTTTGTTGCCCGCATCTTTTTGATAGAAAGTGTCTATAATCTCCAAAATTACCTAGTAGATGACATAAGCTACCCATAGTTTTACTAACAAGTATTTTGAAAATGAAAGCAAGTTTCTGGCAAAATATGGAAATGCATGCAAATTTTTATTAATATGTGAGCGCTAAAAATGCTTTACAACTCAGGAGCTTGCTGAATTCAGTCCTGTGGGCATTCAAACATCTTTCAAAAACTACGGCTGCAGGAACATTTCTCCTGATCTTCTTGGAACAAAAACAGAACCTGCCATTAAGGATAGACCTCGATCAGATGCAGTCTTTGGCCTGAGTACTTCCTCAAAGACTTTTGAGTTGATGGACATCTAAATTCTTATTAAAATTTAATACGATGATGCAATGCTGTGTTTATGTTACATTTATAGAGATATCTACACACCATATCTAGTCAATAAACATATCTTAAATACCAAGTATCTTAGCCCACAACCCCCCCCCACTATATATATATATATATATATATATATATATATATATATATAAAATTTCCTACCAATGCAGCACATTGGAATGATAAAAAGTCCAGGCCTGGGTAAAGATGGCCAGGGTAAGTTAGGCCTGTCTGAAGTTTCTATTTATCTGATAAAAAATACCCTGGTAAAAAGCAACCAAGTGGAGAAATTGTTTATTTAGCTCGCACCTCCAGATTGCTGTCCATCCTTGTGGGAGATCAGAATTAGGAGCTCTGAGGAAATGGCCTCATCACCTCCTTAACCAGGAACAGAGAACAGTGAGTGTCTGCACAGCAGTACTCAGTCGCGCTTCCCTGCTGTCACACAAGTCTGGATCCTGTCTATTCACAGTGAGCAGGGCTTCCCACTGCAGTTAATATGATGAAGATAATGTCCCACAGACACACACACAGGTCACCCTGCTCTAGACAATCCCTCATGGGGACTCTTTCCCCAGCTGACTCTAGATTGTCAGTTGACAACTAAAAGTAATCACTACAAGACAGGCAAAAGGCTCAGCTTCAACAGGGAAAAGATATGATCCCCCCAAGGCTGACCATCTCAGCTTGATCCCCCAAACCTGTGATGGGCAAAGGCTCAGCTTCAACAGGGAAAAGATATGATCCCCCAAGCCTGACCATCTCAGCTTGATCCCCCAAACCTATGACCTCCAAAAGTGTGCAGCTCTTTGTTGTTGTTGTTGTTTGAAACACAGTATCATTCAATCCAAGCTAGCTTCAAATGCTTGGCCATATCATATCACAATGAACAAAATTCTGACCCAAGTCAGAAAATTTCAATAAAACCAACATATTTCTTGAGGTAAATTTTCCTAAAGATACTTTCATGGCGTGAGAAAGGGGAAGATTTCTTAGGCAAGACCCAGAGAGACACACCCCTAAGAAAGAAAGTAAACACATCCATCAGATTTCAGCAACAACAAAAATTATCCTTTTGCTACTTGAAAGATATTGTGAAGGGGAGAAAAGCAAGGTACAGACTGGCTATACCCAGAATACATAAAGAATGTTTCCAGCACAAAATGAAGTCAATGAGTTATTTTTTTTAATGGACCAAATATCTAAATAAAAACTTCTCAAAAGAAAATGTTAAGCCCAGAGCTGGCCTGCCCACTGAGGCAGATGCTCCTGGTTCTGCCTCTGGGGAAACAGTCTGGGTGAGGAAGGCAGAGAGCCAACTCTCAACATTCGAGTGCTGCATGGCCTGCTCACCCTCCCCTGGGACTTGGCCAGGCTCCCAGGAGCCCTCTTGACCTGGTGCCCTGGCTATACCAGAGGCAGGACACAGCTTTCTCTTTAGTGCAGGCTTCAGTTTCTGGGGGTGGGGAAATAATAAGTTAAATAAGTTAATCACAGAGAGAGAGAGAGAGAGAGAGAGAGAGAGAGAGAGAGAGAGAGAGAGAGAAATGGGGGAGGGGAGGATGGAGGAGGGAGGGAGGCTAGGAGAGAGGGAGGCAGGATGCCAGCTGGGTACCATGGTCCATGGCTGTAATCCCAGCATCTGGGAGGCCCATGCAGGAGGATCTCCTAGCTCAAGGCCATCTAGGGTACATATAAAGACAATATGTCAAATAAAGAAAGCAGGAGGAGAGAAAAGTGAAGGAGACTCTACTGAAAAGTATCTTATTCAAAAATGTCAATGAGATATGATCCTGTGAACACTAATGCAATAACTTTAAAAGAAAGATTACTAAGTAATTAAATTTAATTAAAAAAAAAAAGGAGGGAGGGAATGCCTACCAAAGAGCTTATGGAAAGACTACTCACCTCCCTGGCAAGTAGAGAAGTGAAAATGCCTCTGATCCAAAAACGAGCCCTCCTTCCTCTTCCTTCTTTCCTCCCTCCTCCATCCGTCTATCTCCTGCATGCTCTCCTAACATAGCAGTCTCCACCCTGGGATGGATGACCCAGCAAGAAGACCCTCCACACACACAACCTCCCTTGACCTTAAGGTTCCAGCCTCTGGAGCTTCAACAGACCCCTGTTCTTTATAAATCACACCAGCTCAGGTACTCTGTCACAGCAGAACAAAGCGGACTAAGATAGTCATTTCCTTTTCTTTTTTAACCCTAATCACTCTCAGTAGCTATAGAAGATTCCATAGTTTTTTTTATCTCTTTGAACCTTTATCTAAAAAGTATGACTATACTATGTACTTAAGTGTTCTGGGAAGAGAACTGTTTTAAATAATTCATATGAACCACTTAACACAATGATTGGCTCATATTAAGGATAATAACATAAATCCAATGGCTGCTGGGAAGGTTAAAGGTAACATGGGCGCCGCTGTCCGTTAAGTTTTCCTGAGAAGAAAAACTCTGAGATAGCAATTAGAAAAGACATGAATGATTCGGGAGAGCGTTCCATGTACGAAATGGAAGACAAAACACAGAGGTAAAATAATTCAGATAAACTCGGTTTGGGAGCCCCCATATATTCTCTATATACTAGCTCTACCTAGTTAATAGTAATGAAAATCAACAAAGAGGCAAGAGAGCAAGTAGGTGGTAAGAAGCTTAGGAGTGTGTAGCCTGAGAGGAGCAGAACATGACCGAGTCAAAGAGAGACATGATACAAAGAGGTACGGGTCCTGGAAAGGCCATTCTGAAGACAGTTCACAGAGACAGACAGAAAGAGGCCACGACCTGAGACAGCAGAGTGAAGGTGCGATCTGTCACTGCCAGGCTATAGGGAACAAGGCTTTGGACTCGAAAGGAGAAAACTGAAATGCCAGAGCTCCTGTAGGAGAGCATTTTCCTAAAATGGGACAGGGGCATGTCAATTTGTGGCCCAATGGCTGTCCCAGGATAGCTCTAAATGTGGCCCTCCATGCCTGTAAATGGTGAGGCTGTATTCTAATGACAGTCCTCATAGAAGCAAATAAGAAGAGAGCAAGGGAGGAGAGGAGGGAGGACAGGAGGGAGCGGGGAAGGAAGGAGGGCAGGGAAGGAAGGAAGGAAGGAAGGAAGGAAGGAAGGAAGGAAGGAAGGAAGGAAGGGAGGAAGGAAGGAAGGAAGTCACAAATAGCTTTCAACCTTGACCTGGGAAATCAGGTAGCCCTCAGAGGAAAGGTCCACATGTACAATAGGTATAGGGTGAGAGCAGGAAGGAAAAGGTCAGAGACAATTGGTTTAAAATGAAGGCAGGGTCTAGGATGATGGCTCCATCACGTCAGCAAAACACTTACCACCCAAACATGAGGTTGTGAGTTTGATGCTCTAATTCCAGTACTGGTCTGAGACAGAAGCATCCTGGAGACTTGCTAACGGTTTAAAGGGCAGCACATCACTCAGACCTTCTCTTCCTGCTGCTGAGGCCACTGGGAAGATGCAGGGTAGCATAAATCCATCGTCCCCGTGTCACTAGGACACCACAAGGACTAAGCCTCCTTTCTGACTTGCATGGGGGAACACCACCCCAAGAAGCAAGCTCTTTGTACTTTGAGATCATTAAACTTGGGTAGTGTCTGTTACTGCCAGAATCTTAGCCTGTCGTAAGTAGGCTATCAAACCATGGTGGTACGACCCCAGAACCTCGGAGGTAGAGGCTGACAGATCAAGGAGGTCAGAGTCATCCCTGAACATGTAAAGTACAAGGCCAGCTTGGATGATAAAATAGCTGTCTCCCATGAGAAAATAAGAAATGCAAAGATGACCGTGCCCTTTCTCAGGAGTTCTGATTAGGAACGATAACATCTATATGCACTAGCCATTTTCTCATACTTTAAGAAAGAAAAACTAGGGCTGGTGAGATGACTCAGTGGTTAAGAACACTGACTGCACTTCCAGAGGTCCTGAGTTCAACTCCCAGCAACCACATGGTGGCTCACAACCATCCGTAATGGGATCCAATGCCTTCTTCTGATGTGTCTGAAGACAGCAACACCAACAGTATACTCACATATATAAATAAATAATAAGAAAGAAAGGAAGAAAGAGAGAGGGAGAGAGAGAGAGGGAGAGAGAGAGGGAGAGAGAGAGAAAGAAAGAAAGAAAGAAAGAAAGAAAGAAAGAAAGAAAGAAAGAAAGAAAGAAAGACTATAAAACTCTGCTACTGTGGCTGAGCTCTCCCTTGTCCCCAACTCTCTTTCTCTTGGTTTTCATCTTTTGCTTCTCTCGATCTCACCCCCATCTGTCTACCCTGCTCAGCCTCTCTCCTGACCAGGACAGGTCTGCTGGTCATGTCTAATACACTACCTTCTCTCTCTGCTTTTCTATATGTTCTGATCCCTCTGACTGTTCTCTCCTATTATCTATAATAAAAACCTTCCCTTATAGAAAGACAGGAAGGGAGACAGGCATGGTGGCCCACGCCTTTAATCCCAGCACTCAGGAGGCAGAGGCAGGCAGATTTCTGAGTTCGAGGCCAGCCTGGTCTACAAAGTGAGTTTCAGGACAACCAGAGCTATACAGAGAATCTCTGTCTCAAAAAACCAAAAAAAAAAAAAAAAAAAAAAAAAAAAAAAAAAAAAAGACAGGAAGGAAGAAAGGAGGGAGGGAGGGAGGAAAGGAGGGAGGGAGGGAGGGGAGGAAGGTAGATAGAAAGGGAAACAGACAGAAAGTCAGGGAGACAGACCGACATACAGACAGACCACACACACACACACACACACACACACACACACACTGGAGATTAGAGAAGGCTCATAGGGCGCTTGCTTAATTTGTTCAAAGCCCTGGGTTGAGTCCTTAGCAACACATAAAACCAGATGTGGTGACACACAGCCACGAGGGTCAAGAGTTCAAGGTCATCCTCAAGTATGATGTCAATGTCAGGCTAGCCCACATGACATCCTGTTTCAAATAAAACCTCAAAGGGAGTAAAGAACTCTGTTATGGTCTGCTTTGAAGAGAATGCAGTGGCAGTTTGTACCTTTGGGTTCCCCTCATGAACTACCTCCCTGAGAGATCCCTTTTGACCTTGGCTTTCAAATTGGCCACTCGACTGCTATTTCCGTTAGTACAGAGTGGGAGCCTAGTGACTGTGCTGTAAGAAGCCAAGGCATAACAATGTAAGGAGACCACATGGAGGACTGTAGACACCCTGGCTGACAGCCCCAACAGAGTCCAACAAGCACTAACTTGCCAACTGTGGGAGTACACTTTCTTGGAACTGGATTCTTCTGCTATAATCAGCCTTACAGAACTAATGGGGAGCAGAAATGAACTGTCCAACTGAGCTATCCTCAAGCTGAATGACAGTTGACACTTGAAGGCACTGGGTGTTTTCCTTTTGAGACGGAGCACCTGCTCTATAGTCAAGGTTGACCCTTTTCCTCTGCATCCAGAGGTACTGGCATTACAATGCCCAGTGCTTGGAACTGAGTTCATAGCTCAGGGTTTCATGGGTGCTAGACAAGCACCCTCCTAACAAAGCTACATCATCACGCACAACGCTGTTTTAGAGGCTGCTGTTCTTGTTTGGTGCAGCAGTGACTCATCAAAACTGTAAGTGGTTTTTATGACAGTTCATCTGAAGTGGTTTGGATGAGAAATGTTTCCCATCGCTCCCATATGTGAACACATACTCTCCAGCTGATGGAGGTTTGGGGAGATGTGGGAGGTGTGGCCTTCTGGAGGAAGCGCACCATTGGGGGCTGAGATTTGAGAAAAGAATGTCTCTCCTAGTTTGCTCTCTCTGCTTCTGGCTTGTAGTCGAGCATAAGTGCTCTCAGGTGCCTGCTCCTGCCCCTGCGCCAGCAACTTGCTGCTGTGTCCCCCACGGTGACTGACTCTCATCTCCCTGGAGCCTAAACCAAAATAAACTCCTTATTCCATTAGCCCTTTGGTCATGCTGTTTTATGACGACAACCGAAAAAAAAATCATACATCCTTTCAGTTCAAGATGTGAGCCTTCAGCTTCCTGCTCCAGCCACCACAGACTCTAATCCCTGGAACTGTAAGCCTAAATAAATCTTTTCTTCTATAAGTTGAATAGTCAGGGCTGTTTATTACAGCAGCAGGAAAGAAACTAATACATACTTCATTCATTGTTTAGGCAGTTTTTGTTTGTTGGCTGAGGGATGTTCTGCCTGTTTGTTTGTCTGATTGATTGATTTTTTGATTGATTGATTGATTGATTATTTTGGAAAAGGTTTGACTCAGGATTTTACTATGTGAGCCAGGTTGGCCTTGAACTCATGATCCTCCTGTCTCTGCTTCCCAAGTTTGTGGATTGAAGGCACACACCATCACTCTGCTAGTCTTCTTGATTTTATTCATAGCTAACTCAGAACCCATGTCCTAAGAGGCACTGCGGTGTGGTCTTTATGTTAATCTACCAGTTAATGTGAAAATTGTCATGGTAGCTCACAGCTTTAATCCCAACACTCTGAAGGCAGAGATAGGTGGATCTCTGAGTTCAAGGCCAACCTTGTCTATAGAGCTAGTTCCATGAGGTTACATAGACAAACCCTGTCTCAAGAAAACAAAACAAAAAGAAAAGAAAGAAACGAGAAGAAAAGAAAAAAAGAGAAAGTAAAAGTTAATGATCTATGAAACAATACATTTCTAAAGGCTAACACGCTGGGTGTGGTGGCGCACGCCTTTAATCCCAGCACTTGGGAGGCAGAGGCAGGCAGATTTCTGAATTCGAGACCAGCCTGGTCTACAAAGTGAGTTCCAGGACAGCCAGAGCTATATAGAGAAACCCTGTCTCGAAAAACCAAACAAACAAAAAATAAAGCCTAACACACAGGTTCATTTCATGGTACAAATAACAAATTTTAGTGCTTAAAGGTAAAATGAGAAAAACAATAATAATATAGATAGCTACTGATACTCATAAACGTAGTTTTGAATTTTATAACTGGATCTTATATCAAACAATAATATTTTATGAAACATTAGTGATGGTGGTTGATTTTATTTTCTTTGTCTTCACCTAGACAAAACAGAGGGCAAATTACTCTATTGAATCCCCAAAGTGGCTATTTTCTCTAACTGTGGGGTGTCTCTGTGTAGTCTGTGAAATCCTTGGGCTTCAGTCCATGGGCAACAGAGCTACACACTCTCCTGCATCCTCTGGCTAGACTGGATCTGTCTGTGAAATATTTGCTTATTTAAAAAAAACCATCAGGGATTATAGATTCAGATTCACAACTGGAATATTCTTTATGTAGACAATGCATTGAGGGAAGCGTACCGCTATTTCCCGGAGAAATATAAATGCCAAACTCATGCATAATTTATTTAACATAAAAAGCAGCAGACCATGTCGTTTTGGTGTTTGACTGTGGTCCCTTGCTACTTACTGATGAGCATCATTAATCAATCCAATCAGCATCTAAAATGTCCCGTCTCCATCTACAAATAAACACCTAAACGCGGGTGCTAAAATTAAATTGAAATATGTTTTCGCACAGAGTTCTTGGCCTGGCTCTATGCTTGTGCCCTAGCCCTAGCACATTAGCTACAATAGAATTCAGAAACAAACACAATAATAATTTTCTACAATTGTTAAAAGATATATAGAAAAGTATGGCTTTTTAAATTATTAATTTTTGATTCTTCTCCACACACCCCCTCGTTTTCTTTATTTTCAGATGAGTCTCATTGAGTTGCTGTATCTGACCTGGCCTGGATCTCTCTCCATAGCCTGTAGTCTGGCTTCAAACTCGCAGTGACTTTCATGTCTCTGCCTTCCTGGTGCTAGAATAACAGGCACAAGCCACCATGTCCAGCTTGTGGTTCATTCTTAAGGAAAATCTCTGAAGTTGTTTCTTTTAAAAATGTGTGTGTGCATGCGTGCATGCGCGCGCATGTGTGTGTGTGTGTAGTGTGTTTGAGGAGAAAAGCATCAGAGTGAGGTAGAAGCCAGAGGATAACTTAGGAGAATCAGTTCTCTCCTTTGACCATGTGGATTCCAGGCACGGAACTCAGTTCTTGGGCTTGGCAGGAAGCACCGTTACCCAGTCTCCAGCCCTGAAACAGCTTCCTTAAGCCTGACAATTTCCTTTAATTTAGAAGGAGTCTTCATGTTTTAATATGATTGCATGCATGGTATTTTATTTCTATGGATAACGAAAGGCCAGAGCACCTGCTAAGTGGTTCCCTCCATGCCTTCAAAGAAAAGTATATTAGATAAGACAGGCTGTCAGCACTGAGACCTACATCCTTTTTCCTCGTCACAAATCTTTCTCTGCGTCTGTGCTGCTACATCTTATCAACAGAACTGTGGGACACTTTCAAATAGCTCCAGTGACTATTTTTTTTCTACAGAGGCCATCAACTTTTACTAGGTAAATATTACCATTATTTTCTTTAAAAGTAGAATTGAATCCTTGATTTTGAATGCTCCTAACACTCTGGACACAGCCTTGTCCCTTGTTAAAGTATGTCACTGTCCCTGGTAGCTGAACACGCCCAGTCGCGGGCTCCTCCAAACCTACCTGCCTTCCTTTAAAGCAGACCCTCCTTCCATCCATCACGCAGCACGCTCCACTGTCTCCTTATTGTGGGACACCGCACTCTGCTTGATCCCAAATGGCTTTGCAACTGTCTGGTACTCACTCATAAATGTGTTTTAAATGGAAATTAATTTAGAAATTTTCAGCAAAGCCTGTTACTCCTATTGCTCTTTATTTGCCAAGAAAGGTGTGCTGGTACCCTCCTTGCTGTAACCAAACCCCGAACAAAAAGCAACTTTTGGGAGGACGGGTTTGCTTTGACTTCCCGTTGAGGGGTTACAGTTCACTGTAGTAAGGACCTCTTGGAAGCAGTGGCACGCACGAGACAGCTGACCACGTTACCTCCACAATCAGGAAGCAGAGCATAACCGGAAGTGAAACCAAACTGGAAGTGAAACCAAGTTATCAAGCCTCAAGGCCGACCCCTGGTGACTCACTTCCTCCAATGAGGCTCCACAGGTTCTACAACCTTCGAAAACAGTGCCACTTACTTGGGAGTAAATGTTCAAACATACAAGCCTACAGAAGACGTTTCATATTTAATCCATCACAGAAGAGGAAACTACTTGGGGGGTCGGGGGGGCATGACCAGAAAAGGTCTCTGTAAGAAGGGCACCTTTAAACTACAGCGAGAATAGTGCCCTGGGATGTGGAAGAAGGTAGAAGAAAATGTGCACAGGAACATGCTCCGCAGATTCACAGCACAGAAGGACACAAGTGCTGCTGAAATGGCAGAGCTTCCGAAGACAGAAAAATCCATCCTTTGAGGACATAGGCAGAAAGGTTCATCTTCCTCAAATTCGATGAAAAATATCGAGGGGGCTTTATAGAAGGGAAATAATGATTTTACTTTGGACTTTAGGCAATGTCCCTGGCTATAAAATGATAGTTTAGATGAAAGACTGAAGTGGATGGGAAAGACTGAGGCTCTTACAGTAAGCCAAGCAGGCAACGGTGGACACTTGGAGTTGGTGGCGGGTGTTCAAGAAAGACAAAATCTAAAATATATCAGAGACAGAGAGAAATCAGACCTCATCAGGAGGGGTGAAGCGGGCAGTGATGCGCAAGAGTGTTTCCCAGGGCGTGGTCACACGTGTAATTCTTGCTAGCCAGCCTTTTGGTTTCCCAAAGAGGGGCTGTAAAAAGCAATTTTAAAAATGTCCCACTGTCCTGGCTATCCTGGAACTCTGAATCTGCACCAAGTTTGCCTTGGACTAACATAGATGTACCTACCTCTCCCTCCTGACTGCTTGTTATTAAAAGTGTACACCACCATGCCTGGCCATTTGGGGATCTTGGTATTAAATACTTAGCTATTCTTCTCATTCCTGTGGTCAAGGAAGGAAGGGTTTATGTTGGTTCATGGTGTAAGGGTACAGTTCGTCATGGAGGAAGGCATAGCAGTAAGAAACATGGAGCACCTGTGGCAGCAGAATCTTGGGGCTGTGTGCTCCTAAATGGGCAGATCAGGAGGAAAGCAGGTGGAAGGAAGGGGAGGAGATATTGGTAGGTGTCTTAGTTAGGGTTTTACTGCTGTGAACAGACACCATGACCAAGGCAAGTCTTATAAAGGACAACATTTAATTGGGCCTGGCTCACTCAGAGGTTCAGTCCATTATCATCAAGGCAGGAACATGGCAGTATCCAGGCAGGCATGGTGCAGGAGGAGCTGAGAGTTCTACATTTTCATCTGAAGGTTGCTAGGAGAATACTCCCTTCCAGGCAGCTAGGGCTAGGGTATGAAAGCTCACACCCACAGTGACACAACTACTCCACAAGGTTGTACCTCCTAATAAGTGCCACTCCCTGACTCAAGCATATACAAACCATGACATTAGGTAAGGCACAGACATTTTGTAAGGCTCCTATGTTTTGATTAAATGATGCTAACTGCCAAATGTACATAATTTGTATTCCCAGAACTAAAGCCATGTGTTTTCTTTGATTCATGCCCTGTTGGTCTCTGGTAACCACCAGCACAATAGATACTCCTTCATTTACATTGCCCCTGCACTCCTAGAAATGGCCAATCTCCAGCCAAAAAAGGAAGTCTTTCAGCTCTCTTCTGTGCTCTCTTCCCCATACCCTGTAGCTATCTCTAGTCTGTAAACAGCAGCAAGTTAGAGGCTGGCTCTTTGGCAGATCCTTCTCTCTTCCCCCATTAAATCTGTTCTGTTGTCAAGTTGTTCCTCTGACCCAGTCCACGGGTCAGCCAACAGGGTCTGCAAGAGAGAGAGAGTGAGAGGACTGAGGGGCAAGAATGGACACAACACAGGCTGTCTGCTCGAGTCTCAAGTCTCATTTATTGAAAGGCAACTATGGTTATATATGCACTTGCTGGGGTGGCAGCTGGAGACACTTAACCACAGGTCCAGGATGTATAGGAGAAAAACAAGATATTATTAGAGTGTGTTCAGCTGTGGTGGGATTCTTGCAAAAACAAGTCTCTTGTCAGGGTGGAAAAGTACCACCTGTAAGTAAATAGCCTGAGATGGCTGCAGAGATGATAGCCGCTTTCTGCTAAGAGTTGCCTCCCAACATTCCTCATGTCTGTCTTTCCTTCTCACTTTAAATCTATAATTCTCAAGAGCCACCTAACCCCAAGTTACTGACTTCCTTCAGCCAGTCCCCACTATCTCTCTGAAGTGGCCACCGCCTCCCCCAACAGCATCATTAACTGAGAATCTAGTGTTCAAGCCTCTCCCAAGGTGGGAAAAGGAGGGAGGTGTCTCATCTCTAAACTGTAGCAACCATAGAGCTGAGTCCACTGGTGCCTGAAGACCGTGTCTGTCCCACCTATGTTCATAACTGAGAATCTCATATGAAACACGCATTCGGCTTACCTAATAGCCTCAAGGATCTTTCTATAACACTCCACAACCTTTTCAAAGTTAATTTTTTATTGCAGATGCAAATGTGATTGTGTGCAGTCCCCTGTAAATAATACTGGCAGATGGCACCAGGGATTTGGTTGCATAGTGATTAGGGCTGGATCTGGTAAGAATGCAGAGACTGAGGGTTATTCTTAGAAAAACAAGGGATTTGATGACAGGACTTTACAATGGAATACCAAAAGATGTCCACATTATGACGTGCAGATCTAAAATCACTGTGCGTGCCCGGAGCTGGAGACAGGCTCAGCCCTCTGCTCTTCCAGAGGACTTGAGTTCAATTTTCAGCACCATCAAGAGGCTCACAAACACCTTTAACTCCAACCTCAGGGAATCCAGTGCCCTCTTCTGCCTCATCAGGCACCTGAACACAGCTGGACCTAGGCACCCAGGCACACACACATGGACATAAATTAAATCTTTGAGAAAACACATATCTGAGATAAGAATCCATCCACATTGACCTGTCTGTCTCAGTACCATGAAAGAAGATGAGTGACCCCATCTTCCCTTGTGATTAGTCTCAGTTGATGTTTATGCATAAGAGCCATCAAAATGCAGGCCTGCAAGTTGTACAATATGTTAGGAGCATTTCAGCATTTTTTTTTTGGTGTGGAATCTTTTTTAACAACTAAGACAATGCCGTTCGAAAGATTCTATATATGTGCAGTAAGTAGCTAGTAGGGTGAATGCTTGATAAGTGTTAAAGGGTGATTTCAGTGTGCAGAAGCCTGGAGTGTGCATGTGCGCACGTGTGTGTGTGTGTGTGTGTGTGTGTGTGTGTGTGTGTGCACATATAGTACACACACACCCATGTGAAGGTCAGAGAACAACGCGTGCGTGGTTTAGTTCTCTTCTTCACTGTGTAAATTCTGGAGACTGAGCTTATTAGGCTTGCCGATCAGGTACCTGCCCAAATAAGGCTTACTGTGACGAAACAGCATGATCAGATCAACTTAATGTTGAAACAGTTTGTTTTATTTCCATATAACAACCTCATCATCAAAACAGCTCAGGCAGGACCGCATTCAGGGCAGGAACCCGGAGGCAGGAGCTGATGCAAAGGTCACGGATGGGTGCCGTTTACTGGCTTGCTCCTCATGCTTGCTCAGTCTTCTTTCTTAGGGTACCAGGATCCCCAGCTATCCCTGCACCACCTACAATGGGCTGGGCCCTCTCCCATCAATCACTAATTAAGAGAATGCCCTTCAGGCTTCCCTGCAGCCTGATCTTATGCAGGCATTTCCTCGGTTGAGGTTCCTTCCTCTCAAATTACTCTAGCTAGCATCAAGTTGAGTACCTTCCCCTGCTAAGGCTTCTCACTGGTCCCTTAGCTTTAATTCTCAGCACTCAGAATGTAGGTCAGTATTTTATAAATAAGATATTATATACCATGCCCAAGCCTCCTCGTCTTATAATTGGCAGAGCCAGAATTTAAAATTGTAGCTCTTTGTCTCTGAAGGCCAGGACTGCCCCCAAAGAGCTGTTTAACCTATAAAATTATGTATGTGCTCTTGACCAAAATCCCTTTCTGTTCTCACACACACAAAAAAAGAGTACATTTTTTTTTCCAAAATCTGATTAGGTTTTAATTTGTGAAGTTTAGAAATCCCAAGTCCTAAGTTAACATCCTAAACTGAATTTGAGAAGCACTTTACTTGAAAAGCAGAATTCATTGGCATATTGTGTTTGAGGTTGGGGAGTAATTTGTTTCATTTTCTTTTTCCTTACTTCTTTTATTTTTAATTTTTTTTCCAGTTGAATACTAGCATATTTTCAGAAACATGACAGTTTCAGGGCAAATCGCACAGTAAAAGTCATGTGACAAAGATAGCTGAATTATGGTTGAAAAACCTTAGACTATCTGAGAGAAGCTATGTAATACTACAGAGTCATCTCCAGTGGGAGAGAATAGCAGAGAAATTACAGGGACTTAAAAGGAAAGGAGCCCCTCACCTCAGACTCTGTTGAAAGTCTCTCACAGGCTGAGGAGCAAGAATTCCAAGACATTTGCTGTGAACACTATCTCCGAGGTAATATTACTTTCACGTTTGGATATTCTATGTGAGAAATAGCCACAACCCTGGCTTAGGGCTTGAGCAGTATAAACTTGAATAGATCTTCATTCTGTTCTACACACCTTCCTAAGAATCTCAAGTATGATTATCAGCTTGGTTTACAGTAAAGACAGCTTAGCTTCCTGAGTCCCTGTACTCTAGACCCATACCTAATCACCTGTAACCCTGCCAGGTGCCCCTGGGAATCTGCTCTGTGATCTCCTTTAGGTTTCTTAGCAACACTTTGAAGATAATAGCTTCAAAACCACCAAAACTGCACCTATGGCTTCTGTAAAGACTATAAGCAGTGCTTGCAAAAATCACACCCTTCCCACCCAGCCCGTCTTTCTGAGCACCATTCTCTTGCTCTCCCGTCTTGTTCAGATCTGTGAAGTGTCTCTACTAAACCTCAACTCTGCTTCATTCTGGACAGTCCTAAATTCTGTTCCAGGTTAGAGCTATAAATCCCATTTTAATCCAAGTTAAGGCCCTCCTCAGACTGTGGGTGACAAAGTGGAGCCTCTGTCCCCTACATGCTGGTAGACCCCTTATGAAGAATACACATATACCGGCAACTGTTTTGTATAAGTGCAATAAGTGTATTGTCTCCTTCTTTTAGTAACAGAGTCCCTTCCTGAGTTGTGGTTGATTTAACTGGTCAGTTAGACAGGCTGCTTAATGACTCCACCCCACTCTGTGAAACTTGCGCTTTGAACTTGTGTTACATTACTTTTCCTTAAAACATTTTTAAAATGTCTACTCATCCCAGATATGGCACCGACAAACCAAAAAAAAAAAAAAAAATTTCATCTGAATCCAGCTTGGTGACCGAATCCAGCTTGGTGACCTAACTGGGTTTATTGCAGTTATTCACTGAAACATGGGTGGGTGGCCACTCCCAGGAGCACGGGCAGACTAAAACAGCTGCACCAACCAGAGTGCGAGTCTACTGTCAGGGACGACCTTAGAAAAGCTGCGCCCCTACCGATGGAGTCCTCCCTCCATTGATTTTCTAGCTCTTAAGTACTCGAGCATCCCTTCAAAGCTATGTGCAACTGGAGAAAATATGGACTCTTGGGGGAAGCAATATGGACTCCCCTTTCCCTAAGAGGGATGTTAACAATCCTATTACTGTCACCACTACGGTTGTTACTGGCATCACCATGGCCCTAGCCATCTCTACAGTGTTTTGCTTACTGTATTGTCAGGGCTGCATGGCCAAGGTATTCTGTTGGTCATGATGGCCATGTGAGTCCCAGAGAAAGAGCTTTGATTACAAGTGGGCATATTAAATAAACAAACAAAAACCATTGGTACTTTAAAAACATTAATGAGTTGCATTAATGAGTTTTAAGTTCTTAAGGAAAAAGAGTTTGTATGTTGTTGGTGTTTATTTGTTTGTTTGTTTAGTTGGTTGTTCAGTTGGTTTGGTTGGTTAGTTGGTTTGGTTGGTTTGGTTGGTTGATTTGGTTTGTTTTGGTTGGTTTGTTTTGGTTGGTTGGTTGGTTGGTTGGTTGGGTTGATTGGTCGGTTGGTTGGTTGGTTTGTTGGTTGGTTGATTTGGTTTGTTTTGGTTGGTTGGTTGGTTGGTTGGCTTGATTGGTTGGTTTTCTACAGAGAGATGAGCAGAGCTAGAAAGAACCAAGTGTGTACAATTAGCATGAGGATGGCATTCTTGCAAGGGGCTGCAGAAAGCAGCATCAAGCTTGACATATAAAAGAAGCCAGTGGGCAGAAGACTGTGAGCCCCTCCCCATCTGGGCAACACATCACAAAGCATGCTCTTTACATACAAATCCTTTACGTACAGAAGCCAGAGTAAAGCCCGAAATATGCAAATGCTAGAGACAACAGACAGGTGCTGTGAAAACAAAGGGTCCTCCTGGCCTTGGCCCCTGGCCCAGTTCTCAAAAGTGTGCCTCTTTTCTCAAGAGTGTCTTTCTCTTGGTGCTGGTCAGCTGGCTCACCAGTTCTGGCTGTTCAATTCTCAGCACCCACCTGGAGGCTACAACCACCTGTAACTCTAGCCCAAGGGATCTGATACTCTCTTTTGGCCTCTGAAATACTGCATATATGTGGTGCACAGACATACATGCAGGATAAATACCCATACACATAAAAAATGGAATAAAATTATTTTAAATAATTAATTTTAAAATATATGATGTGTGTCTGGTACAATTCTTTGTCATAGAACACAAGAACCTGGAACTCTCTGCAGGCTGTAACACTTCATAAGATGTTTCATAGTTACATATGTATTACATATGTATGTGCAGGGTTTGCGTGCTGACTCATACATATAGAGTCAGACAGAAGCAGAGCTGAGATGCAGGAGGAAAACTTAACCAGAGTTTGCTAGTGTGCATTTTCTTCCCACTGACGTTGGCAGTACTCACTGTACTGGGGTCTGTGATGGGATCGGGACTTCAGCTTACCACTGATAAGGCAAGGAGTTTGGAAGACTACATAAGTAGGCAATATCTCTATTCAAACAGTTGATAAGCTCCCATATTGTTTTAATCATAGAAGGAATGTGCTTGCCTTATTTCTCTTTTCTCTTCTTGTGGTTGGAATTTTGATCTGCCCATCATGAGACATCCTAAGGAATAGTGTTTCTGGTAACTTGTGTGCCTGGATCCCTATTCCTCAACCCACCATGACTTTTGGACCAGACCAGTCTACTTGCCAGGGACAACCCATCTACCTCTGACCTATTAGAGGAAGAAACAAATAAACTCCAATTTGGTTTGTAGTATTGTACTTTGAGGTTTCCAAGGTGTGACCACTTAGCTATTACTCTGCCAGAAACTTCCTACAAAGAAGGAAAGTTGCTCTTGTTTGGGGTGTCATGGTCAACACATCAGTGAGCATCTTCATATACGAGAGATACTATCTAACGGAGAAGCTATGGGGAAAGGATTAGCATTCCCATTAATCTATGACTGCATGCAGCAGAGAAAGTTCAATTTTTCTCTTCTTTGTATCATGTAGAAGTATAACTGTTTCAGCTTTGGAGATGCATTAAAATGTTTCCACTCACCTAGCCCAGGAAATACTATACATATATGTACTTATTTCTGATTAAATAACACATATTTATGTATGTAGTTACCTGTAGTGTCACTGGTTTTTGTTTTAAAACACTATTTAAGTGAAAATAAGTTTCTTGTTATTGGGTAAATGATAGCTTGGTGGTAGAGTTGGTATAATGCATACAGGGCCCTGGATTTAATCCCTAGAGTGCACACACACACACACACACACTCACTCACACACATACACACACACACACACACACACACACACACACACACACATACACCAAAAAAATGAGTAAATGAAATATTCATAATATTAATGGATGTAGATGGGTGGATGGATGGATGGATGGATGGATGGTGGATGGACAGATACACAGATGATGGATGAACAGGTATATGGATGGATGAATGATGGATGCATGAGCAAGTGAGTAACAGCTTCCTTCCTCAGTGAAGAACTAAAACATGCTGTCACAAAGGGCAACATTTGTGTCATTTGGGGACAGAGTAGTGAAGACACACCTCCTCCTGCCCCATCCATTGAAGAGAGGGATTTTCTGAATTTGCTTTAAAGCAGTTTTTACATAATGAAAGCCATTACTTGTGGGGCAGTGGGCTGCTCACAGACAGCCTGGTCTCCAGTATTAATAAGGCACTTGAATGGTTTATTGTCTATCTTAATGGTTAATTTTGGATGGGAGCCTTCTGAGATGCTGGATACCCATAAGGGTTCTATGGGAGTAGTTGTCCCTCTTACTGTCGGGACTGAGGGCTGCCCCGTATGAAGTTTAAAGGCTCCAGTGGCTTACCATCCTTATCATATACAGCGGTATAGTATCTCCTCCAGTGGAAACCTTTTCTGCAGCGGGGGCAGATTGTCTTAGGGTGATTAGAATCTGCTATGGGATGAGAGTTTTGTGGGCATTCATCCCTCCCATGTCCTGCCTCTCCACATTTGAAGCAGATTCCTTCTGTTTTTACTGCTGCTACAAAAGCTTGCGTCATGGATGTAACCTGGTTTGATACGGTTCCTATATCTTGGGTTGCCACAATCCACCTATCGTGATGTTCCTCCCGGAGACTCTGGCAAGCAAGTCTGGATTCAGAGGTCATGTCTTCCCATACGTTGGTTTTAAGAAGGAGGTTTCAAGCTGTAAGGTTGGGAATTTTTCTTTCTAGGCTCATTTTAGTTCTGAGAATAAAGTCAGATAGGGATTCTCCGGGTTTTTGTTGGAGAGAAAGCAGGGAAGAGGCGGGTCTTGTGACCCTGAGGGTGGAGTGAGCCTATCCCAAGCTTGGGTTGCACAGAGGGGGACCTGCTCATAGTGCCCTGCTGGCTGAGTTGCCTGCTGTGCTCCAGTAGAGAAGTCTTCCTGACCAAAGAGTTCGTTAAAGCCCCATGGAGTGTCACCTCTGCTCTGGTTTTGCCTGACTTGTTGACGGCATTCATCTTGAAATAAGGCTTCCCATTCCAAAAACATTGGTCCAGGAAGGGCAGACCGACAAATATCTCTCTGATTTGGGGGGTTATTTAAGTTGGCAATATGGCTCTGTAGGAGAGATTTTGTCCAGGGTGCACGGATGCCATCTTCCTTTACTGCCTTCCTGAGTTCTTTTAAGTCTGAGGCTTGGAGTGGATACCAGTTAAGGGGTTTATTTCAGCTGGAGTTGATTTTACCAGGAATGCCTGAGCAGTTTGGGTTTTAGTTTTGTATCAGACTACTGAGTAGCATGGGAGGTGGGGTTAGTTTTTGCAAGAGAGTCTCGAATATTACAAAGTTGTTGGGTGGTAAGTGGTTGGGGGTTAGGGACTATGGAGTTAGGCAGGGCTTCATCTGAGTCTTGAAGGTATTTTACTTTTCCAGCTTGGAGAAGGGGGAGGAGAGATACCTCTCTCTGGTTGGATGGAGGGAGGTGAAGGTGGTAGCTCCTTTGTTTTAAGAGTTGGGCTTTTAGGGTTTGATGTGTTCTTTCTATTATTCCTTGGCCCTGGGGATTGATGGGCGATTTCCCAGTGTGGGCAGAAGGTTTTGAATTGAGATCTATTGAAGGCCGGGCCATTATCCATTTTTATCTGTTGAGGAATGCCCATGATGGCAAAGTTGGCAAGCATGTAATGAATCAACCTTTTTGAGTTTCCACCTGTTTGGGCTGTAGCCCATATAAAATGCGAGTATGTATCTATCTATGGTGACAAAAACATATTTCTGTCTACAGCCATACCACCCTGAATGTACCTGATCTCATCTGATCTTGGAGGCTAAGCAGGGTCGGGCCTGGTTAGTACTAGGACAGGAGACCTCCTGTAAATACCAGGTGCTGCTCCTACATGACTGACAGCCATACAACTCTCCTGCGGGGGATGTGGGGGTGGAAAGTTCCACAGGAGCCAGGGGTCCAGGAGACATGATCAAACACCTTCCCATGTAGGTGGAAATCACCACCCGTCAAGTTCCCAGGGGTTCCAGACCATTGCTCGACTGGAGAGCAGGCTGTCTTTTCAGTATCTTTCTGACTACCCAAGTTTATTACCAGGAGGTCATCTTTAGTCCTCCAACCTCACAGGCACAAGAGGGTCTCCATCTATAATGTTTCCCCTGTTCTTTACGCCTTCTCCTGTTACAGGATCCATGTCACTTCAACCTGCATGATCTTCTTTGCTTAATTTATCTCCTTATAGGCATCGTAGGCATGAACCTAAGAGTGAGTGAGAAGACAAATCTTTCTTGGCGCTGAAGAGAAGTTTCAGTGGCTTAGAGCTTCCCTTTCAGAAGACTGGAGTTCAGTTCCCAGCGCCAACATCACTGGGAAATTCACAACTAACTACCTGTAACTCCAGCTCTGAGGAATCTGACACGCTTTACTGACCTCTACAGGCACCTACACTCGTGGTGTGTGTGTGTGTGTGTGTGTGTGTGTGTGTGTGTGTGACAAATACCAACTTAAAAATACATGTACAATCTTAAAAAGAATTCTTTAAATTAAAAATAAGTTTTAAGCACACACATATCTACAAACCTAAATACAAACTTTAAAAAGAGGAAATTTTAAATTTAAGAGAGAGAGAGAAAGAGAGAGAGAGAGAATCTTTTTCCTACATTGCCAGTATAGCTTTGAGCAGATACGGAAGTTCAGCCAAGAGTGATAACAGAACTGACCTCACCAGCAAGTACTTCATGGGCTTTTGTCAGAGACTGTGACGTAACCATCACATTTCCTTGCCTAGGTAGCATCCATTGGCCAAATGTACAGCTACACGGGTGTCTATTGTGTCAAACCTTTTTAAATTCCAAAGCTCTTTCTTTCAATTATTTACATTTCTCAACAGTCTTAATAAGTTAAATAAGAGGTATTGATTACTGTGCGTTCCTCTAGTGGAAAAGGTTCGATATCAAGACTGCCTCAGAAGGCTATTTGTTCAATTTAATCTAAACAAACAAAAAAATTTGGTTAAAATAATCGCTGCAGCCTCTTTGATTCACCAGATGATTGAATTTGATGTCTTGGTTTAGTTTTTAATGATTTTCAGATATATTTTGGAGAAATTACACATCCTAAGGAAAAAACATTAGTTTCTATCAGCTGTACTTTTCTTTATAACCTGCCATAGATTTATGTGACTTTAATAGATCATGAAGTTATTCAAAACCTTTATTGCATACTTTTTCTTTTTGTTTTATTATTTATATTTGTTTATTTTCATTTTTAAAAACATTTATTCAGTGCAAGAGAGATGACTCTAGCAGTTAAGAGCACGTCCCACTCTTGCAGGGACTCTGAGTTCAGTTCCCGAAAATCCACATGGTGGCTCACAACCATCTGCAACCTCAGTTTCAGGGACTCCAGTTTCTCTAAGGGCACGAGGAATGCATACAAGAAAAACTACCATATGCATAAAAGAAAAACAGACCTTTTAAAAAAGAAAACACGAGCCGGGCGTGGTGGTGCATGCCTTTAATCCCAGCACTCGGGAGGCAGAGGCAGGCAGATTTCTGAGTTTGAGGCCAGCCTGGTCTACAAAATGAGTTCCAGGACAGCCAGGGCTATACAGAGAAACCCTGTCTCGAAAAACAAAAAAATGAAAAAAAAAGAAAACACTAGCCTTTAGTTAGTTAGTTAGTTAGTTTGTTTGTTTGTTTGTTTGTGTGTGTGTGTGTGTGTGTGTGTGTGTATGGGCACACGTGTCATAGCACATGTGTGAATATCAGTGAACAACTTGTGAAAGTCAGTTGTCTTCTTCTACCATATGAATTATGGAGATTGAATACAGATCCTCAGGCTTTCTTAGCAAGCGCCTTTGTCCACTGAAAGTCATTTCTACAGCCTATCTTTCTATCTATCTATCTAACTTTCCCTACTTACATATATCTATCTATCTATCTATCTATCTACCCACCTATCTATCTATTGAGACAAAGTCTTTCTCTGCCTACTAGTAGTCATATACTTGCTGTAACTCAGGCTGGCTTTGAACTTGTGTTGACCACCCCAGGATCATGGATGTCTACTTTCACACCTAGCTAACATTACCCCGTTTAACAAGCAAGTACAAGAAGAGACATATGAACAAATAATTGCTCTCCCTTTAAAAGGTTATTGCTTTATCCTTTTAGGTTTGTATGCATTTGTTACTGTTCTGTTTGTTTTTGTTTAAAAGACAAGATCTACATGGCTCAGACTGCTTCAGACTTGTATTCTCTAGGTTGACATCCATCTTGGAACCTTCCTGCCTCAGATATCAAGGTGATGATGGATTTATAGGAGAATGCCATCTTTCCTGCCTGTGGCATCATTTTTCAAGAGGTAAGTATTCCAAGGTTTAAAACCACCCGTTTCCCTTCTGAATTCACCCACCACCCCTCCGTGACAATAGTTGCTGAAAAAGTCAAGTCCTATGGGGTATATTATTGGTTGGGAACTCCCACCGGCTCCAGTCCACCCAGGCTCTGCAGTAATTCAGAAATCTTTTCATAGCAAAGCAGAGGCATTTCCTTAAGACTCAGTGTTTCTCAATGATACAAAGCACCACTAAGAAAGGTCATCTTTTTCTGGATCAGGGTTAGTAGACAAAGAAAATGAACATTAGCAAAAATGAGAGACATTCATTAAAAAATATTTCCATGCAAACTTAAGATCTTACCTGTAGACAAAAGCAAGATTACTAAACAAGATGAAATCTACCTTTCATTAGGCAAATTTACAAATACATATTTAAATGCTCTTTTTCTTTTCTTTTCTTTTTTTTTTTTTTTTTTGGTTTTTTGAGACAGGGTTTCTCTGTATAGCTCTGGCTGTCCTGGAACTCACTTTGTAGACCAGGCTGGCCTCGAACTCAGAAATCCGCCTGCCTCTGCCTCCCGAGTGCTGGGATTAAAGGCATGTGCCACCACGCCCGGCTAAATGCTCTTTTAAAAAAGTTAACAAAAGCAGTTTTTATTCAGGGTGTAATAGATGTACGGAAAGGGTCCAGATGAAGACGAAGACGAAGATGAAGAGAGAAAGGAAGGAAAGGAAGGAGAAGGGAAGGAGAAGGGAAGGGAAGGGAAGGGAAGGGAAGGGAAGGGAAGGGAAGGGAAGAGAGAGAGAGAGAGAGAGAGAGAGAGAGAGAGAGAGAAAGAAAGTTACTTTCTGAAATGAAAGAAGCAGTGTCGGGGTGGGCTTGTAGCTTGGTTGATAAGAGGGTTTGCCTAACACCCATGAAGCCCTGGATTCCATCTCCAGCACTGCATAAACCAGGCATGGTGCTCAGTCCTTGTAGTTCCAGCACTCAAGAGGCAGAAATAGAAGGATCAGAAGTTCAGAGGTTTTCCTTGACTGCATTGCAAGTTCAGCAACAGACAGCCTGGGATACATGAAACACTGACTTGAAAACACCGATAGAAGCTGGATAGTTCAGTGGTTAAGAGCACGTGCTGCCTTTCCAGAAGACCTGAGTTTGATACCCAGCATTTGCACAACCTATTGGCCTGGATTTGATCCTCAGAACCCACTGTGGAAGGAGAGAACCAAGTCCACAAGTTGCCTTCTAATCTCCATATACATGTCATGTCACAATACAATAATAAAATAGTAATAATAATAATAATAATAATAATAATAATAATTAGTAATAATAATAAAGAAGAAGAGGAAGGAAGACATCTTTATTCACTTGTCCTTACTTTCTGAAATGTACCCCTGCCTTGCTCCCAAACTCAACTGCTTTAATCTCTTCTCCCCACCAGCTGTCTCACAGCCTGAAAAAAAAAAATCAACTCTGATTGGCAAAAGAGACTCAAGGCTGAGTGAACCAGTTAGTCTTTTGGGGTTACAGGAATATGAGTGAGGGGTTACTTACAGGTACAAAAATGACTCAAAGACAGCTGCTACACCAAAGGCCACCCCAGCACAGTTGACAGTTCAAAAAGGCCCAGATATGCGATCACTTGACTGGTAGCTGATTCTCTCTGTGTCAGCTGGTATGAGTCTCTTCTAGGCAGCTCAGCTTGTAGAAAGTGTCTCTCAGCTGTCCTTATTGCTTATATGTAGTCGAGGAACCTAGTTCTTCTGGTCAGTTTCAGGGACTTCCTGAAACTTGTGAGTAGTTTACTTACTAAAGGATACAATGTTTCACCTCCCCTTAGAATATGCTATTTTTCAGGGAGCCTCTCTCCAAGATAGACAGTTTGATGTCAGAAAAAAATTGCTTTATGACATATTTCTTCATAAACTCTTTTATATAGTAAAACCTGTTTATTTGTTTGCTTTCTTGTTAATCTGGTGTGTGTGTGTGTGTATGTGTGTGTGTGTGTGTGTGTGTGTGTGTGTGTGTGTTTTGAGACAGAGTCTCTCACTGGCCTGGAATTTCCCAATTTGAGTAGGCTGGAGGTCCAGTGAGTCCTTAGGATGTGCCTGCCTCTGTCTCTGAAATAGTGGATGACAGCATTGGCCCTGGAGATCAGTTTAAGCTGTTCTCAGCATTTCACTGCCTGAGCTGTCTCCCAGTGTCAGTCAGCATTTCCATCTTCTACAGAAGAAACAATCTTTCTCAAGAATGACCCAATTGGCTATCCAACTCCAAATGGTCAGTTCTGTAATCTGTAGTTGTGTACGTATAAGCCAACTAAAAGAACATGTGTGTGTGTGTGTGTGTGTGTGTGTTTATGTATATCATGTTTAAAATTTTTTTTAGAGATGCTGGTGGTGTAATTGAGAGAGAAAACTGGGGGTGTAGCTGTGCTGAGGCTGCTTAAAGCCATCACGCCAAGTCATCTCACAAGTATAAACTTGAGTGTGACCAAGTGACAGACACCAGGAATAGAAACCAGTCTTGCTTGGCAAGAGTAGGTAAAGGCACTTTTGCCACCAAGCCTGATGACCTGAATTCTGTCCAGAGCCCACAAAATAGTGGAAGGAGAAAACAGATTCTTGCAAGTTGTCCTCTGGCCTTCTCCATGACAGCTCTGTGGCATACTTAGCTGCACACACGCATGTGGACACACACAAGTAATCTTAAGACTCTCTCTTTTTCTTTCTTCTCTCTTGACAGGATTTCTCTATGTAAACCAGGCAGGTCTTGTTGTACATTTTTCATAGAACCTAAGATACAGTTAAACAAAAAGAACAGAAAACTGTCTTTTGTACCTTATAAGTCCAGGAATAATGAAATGTTCATTTTGTTAGAAAACAAGTAATGTGTGTGATGCTTACACTGAGTTCATTTTATACATGTGCTAGCCTGGAGCCTGAACATTGGTGCTGGCGTTAGAAAGTCCAGCCAGTTAGGCAGAAGTGCCGGGTGTGGTTGAGTTCTGCATGACGAGTTAACTGACTGCATTGATTTTGGTGTCGATCTGTGTAAATAAAGTAGGAAAAATATTCAGTTTTTCTCCCCAGATAAACAGTGATGCTGGAGTATGGTTATTTCTTTTAAAGTGTGTACCTCCAAATATTTTTGGCAAGTTCTGTCATTTTCTGCATTTGCTATTTATCCTACTGCCTTTTATAAAGAACTAGTGTATCCTTGAAATAACACAAAATGTTTTAAAATTTATAATTGCAAAACAAACCTGTGACTGACTTAACGTCTTTATATCTAAAGGCTATAAAAAAGTTGATATTTTGATATTTCACTACCTCCCAAGAAAAAATACTCTCAGTCTTTTGTAGAAGGGAAGAAAATTTTTGCATACATTTTTACTCTTTAAATACATATACTATCATAATAATAACTATGTATTTCTTTGGGTTTTTTGTAATTTTATATAAAATAGTTATTTCCTATTTTTAACTCAGATAAATATTTGTGCATAAAATGTAAAATTAGTAAATGAGAAAAATAAAACTATTATACAAGAAAAAAATAAAAATAAATAAATAAAACTAGGCAGGCCTTGAATTTACAGAGATCTGCCTGCCTTGGCCTCCTGAGAGTGCTGGGATTAAAGGTGTGTGCCTCCACAACTAGCTTAAAAACTGAGGTGTGTCGTTGTTGTTGTCGTTGTTGCTGTTGCTGCTGTTATTGCTTTGTTTGTTTGTTTGTTTGTTTGTTCAGGTTTTGTTTTGTTTGGGGTTTTGGTTTTTTGAGACAGGATTTCAATCATGTAGCCCTGGCTGTCCTGGAAGTCACTCTGTAGATTAGGCTATCCTCAAACTCACAGAGATCTGCCTGTCTCTGCCTCCCAAGTGCACCGGTTAAAGGTGTGTCCCACTACTGTCCCACATATGCAATTAAAACATCCAAACAAACAAACAAACCACAGTGAAGGGCAGAAGACTTGCTTAGTGCTTACGTATACATCTCTCGCACAGGACCTGAAAACTGCACCTCTGTGTGCACATACACAAAAATAAAGTATTTTAGAAAATGAACCAAGGAAAATGAAATCAGCAAAAACAAGATTGACCTCTGGCTTCCATATGCACGTGTACATGCACACACATGTACATGCACACACATACAGAACAGAGATGGTGCGAATTGTGGAAATGAAGTCAAGCAGCACACATATTGACTGTGTTCCCATCATGCCAAGCACAGAGTGGGACCCATCAGACAGCAATGACGCTTTACCTCACCTTACCTGTAAGATGGAACACTTCTCTACTTTGTAACTGATCACCAGGCTGATCCTGATGGAAAGTAGCAACTCTTTAGCAAGTTGGTGAGGAAAGGGTTTATTCAGCTTACATTTCCACGTTGCTGTTCATCACCACAGGAAGTTAGGACTGGAACTCAAGCAGGTCAGGAAGCAGCAGCTGATGCAGAGGCCATGGAGGGATGTTCCTTACTGGCTTGCATCCCCTGGCTTGCTCAGCCTGCTCTCTTATACAACCCAGAACCACCAGCCCAGGGATGGCACCACCCACAATGGGCTGGGCCCTTCCCATCTTGATCACTAATTGAGAAAATGCCTTACAGCTGAATCTCATGGAGGCTTTTTCTCAAGGGAGGCTCCTTCCTCTGTGATAACTCCAACTTGTGTCAAGTTGACACAGAAAACCAGCCAGGACAATGTCTCGGCTGGGTCTTCAGTATCTGCCAAGATCTTCATGAAGTAGACTCTGATGCCAGTGAAGGAATGGACTTGGCGGTCAGGGCTAGAGTGAAGGCAGGCAGGCAAGATCTGCTGTATCCAGCCAGCTGGGTTTTAGTTCAGATGAGTCAAGTTGACAACCAAGAAAAGACATCACAGTGAACTTTCCTTCTTGAACATAAGCTCGCTCTCTCTCTCTCTCTCTCTCTCTCTCTCTCTCTCCCTTTCCCCCCACCCCAGAAGGCCAGATAAAGGGAAACCAAATACCTGACTAGATAACTGGTGTGTGGTGGTTTGAATGAGCGTCCCCTCTTCTCTGGCATTTGAATACCTGGTCCCCAGTTGACAGTGCAGTTTGGGAAGGTTTAGGAGATGTGGCCTTGCTGGGGGAAAAGTGTCACTGGGGACAGACTTTGGAAGCTTAAAGACTGGCATCATTTCTGTATGGTGAGCTTTCTCTGCTTCCTGTTGGCAGCTGGAGATGTGAACTCCCATCTGCTGCCACCGCTGCCCTGTCTGTCACCACCACCATGTCTGCCACCACCATGTCTGCAGCTTGGTGCTACACCCCGCCATGGTGGGTTTTTACCCCTCTGGTACCATTAGCTCAAATAAATCCTTTCCCCATGTGAGTATCATCGAACTGTGGTCAGAAGAATGACGCATGGTGAACAGTGCCTTGGGGAGCCCTGAGAGAGGATCCCGGAGAAAATGCAGAGAGTGTTTTACCTTGGGTGCATTTTGTTTCCTGAACTGTTCTTGGACATGATTTCATGCCTCCTGCAACAGACACTTACATTCAGTTTGTAAGACATGTTTATTCTTGTTAGATGTCAGAGCATAGCTATAGAACCCAGTCTGGTCAGTGTACCCCACATCTGCATGTGGACATCTTCCTTGCTTTTGTGCTTTCCCAGGTATAACCTATAGCACGTGCCAAGCAATTGTGTTTAAATTGGTTGGTCCTGAGAAAGTTCCAGAAAAGGGCTGCTGTGTTTACATGTTTCTCTGATCATGTTCTTCTGAAGGCAAACAACCTTCGTGAGATCGTTGCTTTCTTTGATACACTCCTGAATAAAAGTACACTTAACCTAATGATTGTCTACAGCATTAGACTGTAGTCCAGCCCATTCTTTCAGATCCTCAGATCGCATGTTCAGCAGATAAGATCTGCACAAGTCAGCCACAAAGCCACAAATGCGTACACTGAAGACTCCAGTCAGGACAACTTCAAAGGTAGAATAAATCGTTTATTGAGGGATCGACCCTGAGCAGTAGCCCATCTAGGGACAATGCACAGTCTTTATAGGGTTCTACAAGGCTTAAGGTAAATAGATCCTTTCTAGGGAGACTTTTTTCCTATCCTGGTTAAAACAGGCCAAAAGGGAGGGGTCTGTGCCTGTGGCCATCAGCCCGGTTTATGGGTAGCAGATGTCCTTTTGCCTGCGGCAGATGGCCATTCAGGGAGAAATGAGGAAATCGCAGTTATCTGGTAACACAAGGTACCTGAGTCACAGAGTCTCTGAGAAATGCCAGGGGTTAGGTTTCTGTTTCCTCATGACATCTGACCTGGCTGAGCTCTGGAAGCCATTCTAAGGCATTGACAGCTGCACAGCCATCTTAGGGGCCTGCTTAGTGACCTAACACTTCTTCTACAAGTTGTCATAGTCACTGTGTTTTGTCACAGCAATGGAAAAGCAAGCAAAAATAACATGTGTTCATAAACTTGCCCTTGCAGACACTTAAGGAAGGTCAAACGAAGACCAGTTACCTTAGTTACTTTGATGTCTGTTGTGGCAATGTTCCTGTTAAAAGCAACTTGGGAAGAGATGGAACAGGAGAGGAGGGGAGGGAAAGGGGAAGGGGAAGGGGAAGGGTTGGAGAGGGGAAGGGAAGGGAGGGGAGGGAAGGAAAGGGGAGGGGAGGGGAGTGGAGGGGAGGGAAAGGGAGTGTTTCTCTGAGGTCATTTTGAGGGTTCAGCTCATCATGATGGGGAAGTCATAATGACAGGAGCATGTCCACAGTAGTGGTCACAGTCAGGGAGGAGAAGGGATGGAGGCCAGTGCTCACGTGCTTGCTTACACGGCATGCACTTAACCCTGCCCACCCCAGTGTACCCAGTCTAGAAAACTACTCAGAGTCATCTAAGTGATTCTAAGCCCAATCAAGCGACAGGGAAGAGTAATCATAGTCATGTCTTTGATGAAGAAAGACACAGTAAGTTCAACCACTCCAAAGCAGCAATAAACTGACCGGGAACAGCTTTCCCACAGGTTAGATCAAGTAAGACAAGTGTGACAGCAACTAAGGATTTTCCTTGTCCACTTCTGTGTGTGTCCTAGGAAGTGTCCCCATGGTGCTGTCCCTCAGTGTAGCTCTCCAGCCTCTTATAGTTTGGAGCTGCCCAGTTCAACCATCACTGTCTGTACAAATAAGCTCTCTATAATGCTATTGTGTCTCCGTCACACACACACACACACACACACACACACACACACACACGGCCTCCCTCTTCACGGGGACTTCCAAGGCTTGCTTGTGCCATTCAGGCACAGGGATCCTGGTTGTGTCTGGCTTGATTCCACATGCCTTCCACTTCTCCATCTGTTTGATATGTTCTAGGGGGTCTTGAAATCATACAGTATAGGGGTCACCTAGATCCGGTTTGTTTTCTCTGCCAGTTAAAGAATTAAAGGCAGGAAAACATCTGAAACACAGCAGAGAGCTCAGGCACCAAGGCAGAATCCACATTTAATGGGAGGCATTTATTGTGGGTGAGGAGATGTGTACATAGCAGATACACAGAGGAAAACAACAACAACAACAAAAACTCTGCAAAGCAGGGCAGCCTTAGAAAGCCAAAACCCAAGTCTCTTCCTGAGGGTTGGGGCTTTGAAAGCTTCCAAAGAGTCTTCCTCCCGTAATTTAGGGCTGATCAGTTTGAAGACAGGATGGATGGGTGGTTGGTGAGACAGACTTGCCCTGATCTGGCCCGGAACCCGTTGAGCCAGTCCCCCTCTGGACTGCTGGTGGGGGACTATCTCAAGTCAGAAGGTTGAGGAAGAAGCCATCTTGGAAATTCAGTACCTCTAGCTTTAGCTCTGTCCCTGTCTACCTATCAGAAAGCCTATCTATCTTCTGGTCTCTCACACTGAGTCTCCCTTCCAGCAGGAGAAGGGAGAGATTTCCATATTTCAAACCAAAACCTCAGCTCTTCAAAAAGGACACAGAAATGTTTCCCATCTTCACTTCTATCCAATAGAATCACCCCTTACAAGGCCCTGAACTAAGTTCATATTTTTCTTTAGCAGAACAAGGACTGAGGTTTAACTCTCAGGAAAAGCTAGTAGGCCAGAGAACCGGCACCAAGGAAGGTTGACAGTGAAGGTTAGAGGCAGGAAGGGAAAGGGGGGAGTCTCAGGCGCAGCTTTAACCCCGGGCTCTGTTTTGCAGGAACAATTAATCAAAAGCACACTGAGCGTCCATTTCCCTGTGATTACTACTCACTCAGCCACGAGGCTGCATTCCAGGATGATCTTGAATGGAGATATTGTACAAGCCCAGTGCGGGGAGAAACTGGTTGCTATCAACTTTGACCACAACAGATGTAAAATAAGGGACTCCAGTATTCTTTGGGAAACTTGTGAGTTCCTTTTCCCGGAAACTAGAAAAGGACCACTGTTTTCATCGCTGTGATTTCCTTTGCTTGGGAGGGGGGGGGGGGTCTCTTTAGCCTGGTCTAAAGAGAAAAGCTTTCTCCTGGGCGACTATTAGCAAAGCAAAGGAAAGGAAAGGCAGGTCTCTGGAGCTGTGTAAAGGAATTCTATGGCAGTGCCTGCTTTAGGTTTGCCTTTGTGCCTGCCTCCTAGGGTGAATGCATTCAAACCCAAGCTCTTGAAAAGATTAGGAGGAAGATACTGAGACTAGTAAGGAATCTTAAAGTAGCTTGAATTCAATAACTTGAGAAGAACTTTAAAAGAGAAAAAAAATAAATATTAAAAAAGATGGAGTGGTTCCCTTAAACAAATAAGCTACTTTATTAAGAATCTGCCTTAATAAAACGGTTGACAGCTTCCCCTCCTCTCCTTGGCTCTGGCACCAGCAACAAAGAAGAGGCCAGGTTTGCACAGCTGTTGCCTTAAGAACTGAATAACAAAAGACTGAAATGTTAACCCAACTTGGAAGGGGAGTGGGAGAGACAGAAAATCACTAACACTAAGGAAGTAAAGAGAGTATTAGAAATCTTTGCAGAGTTGGGAAAACGGTTTTTGGTTTTGTTTTTTGTTTTCCAAAGTGCCAACTTCTGTGCTTCTGAAGGGAGTCGGGGCTCTGAAAGTGCCCATCAGAACAGCTGCTAGAGGGAGGGACGGAAGGAGGGAGGAACTAGGGGCCAGGGTTGGGGGCAGGGCGGGGGACCTATTTCTTCAGAGCACTGAAGCGGGAGAGCAGTTTGGCTCTTGCTTGAATGCGGGGCTAGGGTCAAGTGAAGGATAACTTAAGGCATTTGCCTGCTCCCCTGTCTCCTAACTTCTGGAGTCCATCTTATTATGAACCTACCTTGTGGGAGAAGGGTGGCTCTGAGCAAGGCGGGGAGAGGGGTGCCGGTCCTCCCACTGCAAATGATTTTCCAGGATTAAAGAAAAAAATAGTAATAAATCTGTTTTTAAAAAGAGGGAAGAGGAAGGGAAGGAGAGAAAGGGGGAGAAAGGGAGGGAAAGAGGGAGAGAGGAGAGAGAGGGGGAAGAAGAGAGAAAGAGAGGGAGAGAGGAAGGAAGGGAGGGGGAGGGAGGGAGGGGAGGGTAGTAATGAGTGTTTAAAACATGAAGTCTCGCAGCTGCCAGGGATCCATCCCACAATCAGTCACCAAACATAGACACTATAGCATATGCCAGCAAGATGGTGCTGAAAGGGCCCGGATATAGAGGTCTCAGGGGAAAATATACCAATGCCTGGCAAACATGGAGGTGGAAGCTCACGGTCAGCTACTAGATGGAACACAGGGTTCCCAAGGAAGAAGGAGCTAGAGAAANAAAAAAAAAAAAAAAAAAAAAAAAAAAAGAAGAAAGCCAAGCTCTAAGCCAAGGAAAAAAAAAAAACAAAAAAAACATGAAGTCTCTTGGGAAATAGACAAAAGCTACTTTAGAGTATTGATTATTTTTAAACCAAAAGACATCAAGGCATCCAGACAATGGGAGCTAAGAAAACAAACAATTAGAATATTACATCAGAAGTAACAAGAAGATGGAGGGAAGGGAGCTCAACTGGGCAAACCCTCCTGGGGTTGGAGAGGGGCCCTTTACTCTACCTTCAGTGCTATCAGCGTCCCTCCTGCCGCCCACAGGACATGCAGAATTAAACAGAATCCCAGTTCCAGCGGCTCACATCCCTTTTCCTCTCATCTGCCCTTGAGCTGCAGTAAGACACGTGGCATTTTCAGACAGTCCCAGGCGCATTAATACAACGAGTGTCCTTGGGATACCTCCTAGGTACTGCGCCCTTTTGAAAGGTCTCAGAATCTAAAGGGAAAGAGAAATGGAAAGGGACGTCTCAGTGCATTACAATAGCCTCTGGTAGCTTTTCCTTCCATAGGCACTGTGCGAGAGCGTTTATGAAGCTTGATGGGAGAGAGGGAAAGGTGCCAGCCCTACTTCGTGTAAGAGTCACACTCGGCTGAGATTTAATGGGGAAGAACAACTTTCCATGGAAAGAAGGCGTCCCAAAAGAAACCATGCATAACGAAGAGCAGAAGAAGAGAGAGTGCAACATGTCCAAGAAACTGATAAGGTCTCGCGTGTCCGAAAAACTGATACCGTCACGCGTGTCCGGGAAACTGATACGGTCACGGGGTTAATGATAAAAGTAATTTAGGGGGGACTGGGAAATGACTCAGAGGGTAAAATGACTGCCGTATAAACACGCTGGTCCAAGTTCAACACCTCAGGAATCCCTTAAAAGCTGAGTGTCTAGGCTGGAGAGGTAAGTCAGTAGTCAAGAGTACTGGCTGCTCTTCTGTGGTTCAATTCCCAGCACACATGCGGTGAGTTACATGCACCTGTAACTCTAGTTCCAGGGGATCCATTGTCCTGCTCCAGGTCCTCAGGTACTCCATGTGTGTGGTACACAAACAAAAGAGATGAATTTTAGGCTGAAGGAGTCTAAGTGAGGAGTACTATCAAATTAAATCACATTTTCACACGTCAAGGTTTATTATAGAAAAAAAAACTTAAGAATTTGAGGCATTCAAAAATACCAAATACGCAGAACATATTTAATCCTGAAAGTATAAAATTTAATGTGAAGCCTTGCAGTGTCCGTTCTAAATGCCTATTCCAACATATAAAGTGCAATGGGTGGTTAGACTGGGGGTTTGGCTCCTGCGGGTGTGTGATGTTTCTATGCATTCACGAGCTTTTAAATAACAAAGCTCATAGCATTATTTCTATGTTTACAGAGAGAAAAAGCAAATCACACCGTTACTATTCATCAATAAAGTACTCACTGCTCAATCAAAGGCCCAGAATTATCAAAGAAAATAATTTTCCATTTGAATTCCATTCAAACTATCAGTGGATGAGCAGGCCTCCCATGTCTCTTCTCTTAGAAGCTTTCTCAGGAGCATTTGGTATCTAGAGCAACTGTATCCCCATCCCAGGCAACTGTAATTAATGCAAATTAGGGAACCTCGGGTCTTTGGACACTTAGGCAGAATCCCTAGTCCTAAGGCTCTACTGTCTGCATCTTTCCCAGACTTACCAGTTAAAGTTTAAGTCTGAGGAGCTTTATCAGTGATTGGACTCCTCCAAAATCAAAACTGAACCATAAACCATGGAGGAGGAAGACATAAGGTACAAGCAACATAACCCAATGGTTCCAATTTGGAAAGATGCTACATGAGTTACCACTAGTGTTGAGGCTATCCTAACTGCTCTAAGCTCGAGCCATTCATCGGTGTTTAAATCATACAGGTGCCTTTGAGATACCCAGGCCTTTATATTTCTTCATTTAAAAAGAGAAAAGCCGTGTCCTGGTGACTTATCGAGTTACTCTTTCATTGTATTTAGTGTGCACACACATGTATGTGTAACACAGACACTCACTGATGGCACACTTGGGGAGATCAGGTGACACGTACTGAAGCTGGTTCTCTCCTTCCATCACGTGTTTCCAGGGGAATGAACTTGGGCTATCGGGCTTTGTGGGAGGTTCCCTTTCTCTCTGGGTCACCTCATTGACTCCATTTTTATGGAGCAGGAGATCTAGGCTAATTTAGAATATGTTCAAACACAGCATATGCCAAGCAAAAGAGTCAAGATAAATCTAGTTCCTGCTGGGGAGAGGACTCAGCCAGTAAAGTACTCGCCACACCTGAGCTACGATCCGGGAACCTCCATTAAGGTGAGGCAAGGAAGTGAGCCCCTGAAATCCCAGTGCTTCCGGGGGAGAATATGTGGAGGTGGAGACAGGAGAATGCCCACAAGCTCACAGGCCAGCTGGCTCATCAAGCACAGCAGTGAACAATGAGACTCTGTCTTTAATGAGATGAAAAATGGCGACCAACACAAGAGGTCTGACCACACCGTGGCATTAAAATGAGGGTAAACTGTGTTGTTCTAAGAAAGAAAAGAAAAAAAAAACCTAAGATGTATTTATAAAAGTATATGTCCGGCCTATTGAAATGTTCCTCTAACCCAATCTGTCAGTAGGGTTTCTTGTCACAAAGAAAAATGTTGGCATTTGTCTAGAAGGATTATTTACCTCCTACTGGAGATTTTTGAGAAAACAGATTTTTTTGGCTGTCCCCTTAAAGAGGAGTGTTGCTCCAGGATACTATGGTGTTTGAAGTGCAGTGTGATATGTCCTTAGCTCACTCAGCTCCTTCCTCACCCTCCTCCTGATCTTATTCACTCTCTTCACCCTCCTCCTCACCTTCCTCAGCCTCCTCCTCAGCCTCCTCCTCACCCTTTCTCACCCTCCTCACCCTACTCCACACCCTTCTCACCCTCTTCACCCTCTTCACTCTCCTCCTCACCCTCCTCCTCACCCTCCTCCACACCCTCCTCACCCTCTTCACCCTCTTCACTCTCCTCCTCCTCCTCCTCCTCACCCTCCTCCTCACCCTCCTCCTCACCCTCCTCCTCACCCTCCTCCTCACCCTCCTCCTCACCCTCCTCACCCTCTTCACTCTCCTCCTCACTCTCCTCCTCATCCTCCTCTAATCCAGACAGTCTAGCAAAGTCTACCGTGACCCTGAAGGGTTGTCACTATGGCAGAGCCAGAGCACAGAAGAAACAAGTGCTTGGCTGCATCCAAGTCTAGATGTAAACAACAGATTCAGAAGCAATGCCTGATGTCATTTGCAGGCTCGTTCTGTGTGGTCAGTGGACCTTGTCCCTGCTCTACAGTGGCTTCATTGTCACATTTACATTCCTAACCCCAGCTGTGTGGCTCCAGCTTCCTTATGCTGTAATGTCCCCTTATGTTAATTAAATGCAAGCTTACATTTCCCTCCTGAGTTGAGCAGAAGGACGATCACTGTGGAGCACAGAGGTAGAAGGCCCTTGTCCTGCTTTCTCAGTCTTTGCCTTCGTTTTCTCCATGGGAGCGAGCAGAGAGCTTCAGCCTCCGCTCAGAGCTAAGGAGATTTGGGCAGCCCTCCCTGGGACCTTTAAGAGGTACAACCTGCAATGTCTTCTGGCAGGAGAAAGGATTGTTTCGATGCTAAGAGCAGAAGAAGACTGGGGCAAAACAAATCCACAGACCAGAACTGTTTGAGAGATCAGACACTTTTCCTGTGCCCTCAGAGGTCTACAACATATTCTTAAGCCCTGTTGACATACCCATAGCCAACAAATCACCATGTATGTGTTGGTTTTTGCTATAGCCTAAGACTTGCTTAGCTCCCTAAATCACAAATGGAAACAGCCAGAGCAGTGAACTGGCATTCACTTCAGGAAGATGGTCACTATGAATGACTGCTGGCAACCAAAACATACACAGCTTAGGTCATCCTAGCCTCCATCAGCACTAGAAGATTTCGCATGAGTGCAATGATTGTTAGAAAGAATCTCACTGTGAAAGTTAGTGGAATCCAAGATGTCTTACGCAAAGAACAAAAATGTGAAAATCAGCCAGGCCTGGAATCTGTACCCTGAAGGGAAGAAAGCGCCTCAGCTTGCACTTAAATAAATGTGAGTCCGATCGATCGTTGACTCGGGAGAAGAGAAACGTGAAGGGCTTGAACTTGCACATAAGTGACTGATATTTTATCTACTGCCCCAAGAAGAATGGGTTCTCCAAATGGAACTTGGGTTCTGAGAAAGTTACCCTATTCCAAGCAAGAACAATAATTTTGGATCTCTCTCAATTTAATCTCGGAGATCTTTTCATTTAAGACTTGACACCGGGCTGGTGAGATGGCTCAGGGGGTAAGAGCACCCGACTGCTCTTCCGAAGGTGATAAGTTCAAATCCCAGCATCCACATGGTGGCTCACAACCATCCGTAACGAGATCTGGCGCCCTCTTCTGGAGTGTCTGAAGATAGCTACAGTGTACTTACATAAATAAAATAAAATAAATCTTTAAAAAAAAAAAAAAAAAAAAGACTTGACACCAACTCAGTCACACTTCCTGTTCCAGACGTGCTTCAGGAATGACCTCATTGTCCCCAGGCTTTTCTTGCTGACCTGAAGTCTAGTCTGAAGATCAACAGAGGGATATGAATGTCTCTTTTCCCTTATGTGAATGTTCCCTTACCAAGGAATAATTCAGTTCTCTGCAGACATCCACTAATGTCACATAATTTAACTCATTTCTGACACTATGTACCTTGAGACCACATCCAATCTAATATGACTCCACCACGGCATGTGCCTACCAAAAATCCAAGTTACTGCCTGTGTCTTAGCCAACTGGCTTCTGGGAATCCAAGGTCCCTTCTTAGTTTGGCTTTTTGCTAGAGAAGCTCATAGAATGTAGGAAAATACTTTATTAACTAATCCCTGCTTACCATAAAAATAAACCACTCAGGGGATGGGGAACACAAATGTATAGGGCCAGGGAATGGGCAAAGGACACAGAGCTGCCAGGCCCTGTCCAGTGATGCATTCTCTGAGCAATAGCTCTGAGACTCCTGAGTGTGAGCCAGTATACCAGTATACTCCTCTTACCAAACAGGAGCTTTCTAAACCCTGCCCTTGGGGGACTTGTGAAGACCTCATTACATAGGCAGAGTTGATTAAATCATTAATCACTGGTGATTAATTCAACACCCCCAAGCCCTTCTTCTCTCCATTTCCTTCAGGGTTGATGGAGGGGTGGGGGCCGAAGGTTCCAGCCTTCTAATCACTCACTGGTTCCCATGGCAACCATCATGAGGTTACCGAGGCATCACCAAATGTCAATCATCTCTTTGTCATAGAAAAAGATTCATCACTTTAGAGATTCTAGATTTTTAGGATCTGAGTGCCAGAAAGCAAGGGCAAAGACTAGATTCATAACAGTTACTACAAATTATAATATCACGCTATTCAGATCAGGAGAAAAGACGGAATCTTAAATATGTAGGTGTGCTTCGCAATAGGAAGGAGGTCGTGACAAATGAGATGCTATATTGAATCTGCAAGTTGAATTTCATTCTCTAATACAATCACCTTATAATCAGGAAATAACTATAAGCCAGCCATGGTGTGAGGAAGGCACTCATTTCTCCACAGTGAAATATTATCTTATATCAACAAAGGGAGACAGACACTACCACACGCCAAGTGCACCAATGGAGTTCAGTACAGCACCTGTGCAGGCAGGTGCAGATCGGAAACATTTTCCATTCCAATCAATATGAAAACCATCCGGCAGGGCATGGCCTTCCCAGACAGTATGAAAGCATGAAAAAGCATGGCCTGCTGAAGCCTGTAAGAAGTCCAAGGGGAAGGGCTGTGGATGGACCAGCACCAGCAGCATGGTGCAGTCGGATGCTAAACAAATGTGAGCAGCTTCCCGAAGAGCATGACCAGCATGCTTCGATCCACTCTATCACACAGCCCAGCAGATTCCAAAGTGGTGTCCTAATGCAATTTCGGTGCTGTGGTTTGAACACGTCCCCCAAAACTTTATGTTTCCAAAACGTTGTCTTCAATTTTTTTGTTAATCATATTTAGAAGCAAGGCTTAAGCAACAGGAATTAGATGAGATCATCTTTGATTGCTTCATTGGCTTTATAGGAAGAGGAAGCGACTGGAGTTAGAGCATTTGATTTGTGTGTATACATGATTTCCTCTGCCCTTTACAATGCATCAAGACAGCCCTCAACTGCCAAGACCCTCAGCTTCCAGCTTCCAGAACCATGGCCTAACTAAAACTCTATCCTTTATACATTACCAAGTACTTTGAAAATAGACCAAGGCATGGGAGATGGGTCAAAGGTCAAAGGTCAAAAGGTCAAAAGGCCTAGTACCTTCCTTGCCTCATTCTATCTTATGTGTGTTTTCAATTTTCTTCTCTTCTCTATTTTTAGCTTGAATGTGGTGTTGAGTTTTATGAAATGGCTGCAGTAGCAACAGCAATGGGAAGGGAAGAGGTAGCACTCCCATGCCCCGGCATCCCCCCACCCCACCCCAGGAATCAGCCACATGACAGGCTTAGTGTAAAAGGGAGTTTATTTGGGAGCTGGAGAAGAGGGTAGAGACAGATAAAGGAAGGAGACAGAGAAAGTCAGAAAAAGAAAGGAGAGAGGAAGAGGCCAGCCTGGAACATAGGGGGGGAGGGGAGAGGGAGACTGAGAGTAAAAGAAAGAGAGTGGGGAGGGAGGGACAGAGGAACAGAAACATGGCGACACAGAGACAGAGACTTCTTATACAGGAGCCTGGCTCCACCTGGCTGTTGCTAGGTAACTCTTGGGCGGAGCCTAGAGAAACAGCTAACAGGTAGGACCATGTTGTTATGTTTTAAGTTTTAAAACCAGTTAAATAAGCAACCAAGAATCAATCATAGAAGATCTTTATTGAGGGAAGGTTAATGAGCCTATTTATGTTTTAGGAAGCTGACTTTGGCTGAAAAGTAAGAGAAAGAGTCAGGAAAGGAAACACAGAATGAACGGGAAGGGGATTTCCTGAGCTAATAACAGGGTCCATTTTATAAAGAGTAAAGACTGGATGCTGAGAGTGTGAGTGTGGATGGGAGACAGCTGACATAGGCTTCTACCTTTGAAATGCTTGATCCCCAGTTAGTGTAACTGTTTGGGAAGGATTAGGAGGTGTGGCCTTGATGGAGAAAGTGTGTCACCAGCTGTGAGCTTTGAGGTCTCAAAAGCCCACTCTACCCTCAGCTAGCACTCTCTGCCAGCAACTTGCACATCAGATGTGAGCTCTCAGCGACTGCTCCAGCACCTGCCCACCCACCTGCCCACCCACCTGCCCACCCACCTGCCCACCCACCTGCCCACCCACCTGCCCACCCACCTACCCACCCACCTGCCCACCCACCTACCCACCCACCTACCCACTCACCTACCCACCCACCTGCCACCCCTTAGACTGTAAGCAAATCCCCTATTAAATGGCTTTATTTTAAAGTTGTCTTGATCGTGGTGTTTTGTCACAACAATAGACCAGTAAGTAAAACAGCCACCAGGCCCAAAGATTGAATTTTAGCCAATCTTCAAGTGCAGCCATTTCTGATGATTAGACAACATAGGCTGAAAACCAATACATGTTCACTCTTCCATTGGCGGACTCCAGTAGTTGATATCAGCTCCTTCGCTTCAACCATGCTTACAATGACTACCATAAGGAGATGAGACAGAGCTTCCTGAAACACTCCGAAGCTTCTGGAGTGTGGAGGGTACCAGTTTTTTGGACTAATGAGATCCTGTAGGAGATTGTATTTATTTTAGTAATTTAACCACAGAAAAACATCACCAAAACAATATACATTTAGTCACAATTTCCAGGAGACAGGTATATTGTGTTATCTCTTTTTCCTCATTTATCTTATAAAAGTAGTGTTTTTAGTTCAACTCTTGGGACACAATGAGCCCTGCCTGGTGGCATAGTTCCTGGGAAGCCTGAGGAAGGAGAAATTCAAGTTCAAGATTTGCTTGGCCTACTGGGTGATTTGGTGAGACTGTTTTAAAACAAAAAAATTTTTTTAATTTTTTTCCCAATATTTATTAGATAACTTCTTCATTTACATTTCAAGTGTTATCCAGAAAGTTCCCTATACCCTCCCTTCTCCCGGCCCTGCTCCCCTACCCTCCCGCTCCCACATCTTGGCCCTGGTGTTCCCCTGTACTGGGGCGTATAGAGTCTGCATGACCAAGGGGCCTCTCTTTCCAATGATGGCCAACTAGGCCATCCTCTTCAATATATGCAGCTAGAGACATGAGCTCAGGGGGTACTAGTTAGTTCATGTTATTCTTCCACCTATAGGGTTGAAGACCCCTTCAGCTCTTTGGGTACTTTCTCTAGCTCCTTCTTTGGGAACCCTGTGTTCCATCTAATATCTGACTGTGAGCTTCCACCTCCATTAAAACAAAAATTTTAAAAGAAGGGTTTGGGGGCAGAAAGGTGAGGCTATAGCTCTGTTGTAGAATGTTGGCCTGGCATGCATAAGGCTAGGTTCAAATTCTAGTAGACATAAAAATAAGAAACTTGGAAAGGTGAAGTGGAGTAGAAAGTTAATTGGCTGAGCCATAGATATCCGCTTGTCTTCCACTGCATCATTTCCGCTATTGTGCCACGCGCGCTTTGCTGAGTCTCTGCACTCCCGTTAGGACAGCGTTGACTCCTGACTCTACCATGATTTAGGACATGATAAGCCTTTATGTCCTGCATTCTGTCATGTGCAAAATAACTCTTTATAAAAAGAAGCCACATGATTATTAGGTACTGTCTTAGTTAGGGTTTTACTGCTGTGAACAGACACCACGATCAAGGCAATTCTTATAAATGACAACATTTAATTGTATTGGCTTACAGGTTCAGATGTTCAATCCACTGTCACCAAGGTGGAAGCATGGCAGCATCCAGGCAGGTGTGGTGCAGGAGGAGCTGAGGGTTCTACATCTGCATCGGAAGGAAGCCATGCCACTCCGTAGGACAAGCATATGCAAACCATCACAGGTACCAAAGAGGCAAAAGGATGTGACCTACATGTGACCTGAGCCTAGTGCAGCTCTCATTCTTAGACAAGAAGACTAGTGTCTGACAACTCATTGTACACTTATTTTTTATTTATTCTATTGGTGGAGGATGGAGCATTACCACATTTGCATATGCAAGTCAAAGGACAACTTGAAGAAATCAGTCCTAGGTATTGAACTCACATTGTCAAGCTTGGCAGCAAGCCCTTCTACCCTTTGAGCCATTCACAGGTTTTGCGCACTTGGTTCTTTGATAACTCTTACAATTGCTTTGGAGATGAGAGTTACAGAGAGCCTGAACCAAGCGACTCCATGCAGAGCCTGCTGCATGGTGCAGTGACTTTTGACCTGTGAGCAGACAGATAAGCTGCTGCCTCTGTAGATAAATGGAGTGGAGGGAAGCAGGCAGGAGCCAGTGGAAGCAGGTGCATGGGCCCTGCACAGCTGCACAAAAGGATCCTGTGACTAGAGGGCAGAAACCGCTGGATGGATTAGGCAAGCATTACCAAATAAAGGTCTACAGGTTTGTTGATGGTTAGGTTTTGCCTCAAGGCCAAAAGAACACTGTTGAGAGAACTTGGACAGGAAGTAAATTGTCAGACTAACAGTTTAAAAAAGAATGTTTATTAAAGTGTATTCATTATACATAAGAATGGATTTCACTAGTATTCCCACTCCATTACCCTCTCTGCTCTCTGTCCCCTCCTGCTGACCCTTAATTCCCAACTCACCTATAACCAGCCCCTGATTTCATGTCATCTATTTTACTTACTTTGTTTTTATGTCTGACCCAGTGAGTTTCTTTAGAGCTGCTTCTGGGAGCTCGGGCACCTTATGAGTGGCTATACCACTAAAGAAAATCCCTCTCTCCCCAGCCACCATTAACTGCCTACAGATCCTGGGGAGGGGGAGGGGGCGACAGTGGGGGGGCTGCTTGTGAATTCATCCTCCATTCGTGGCAGAGTATTGACGTCCCAATCTTGGGTGTAGGAGCTATGAGTTCAAGAGCAACATGGGCTGGGTTACCTTTAATTCCAGCACTCAGGAAACAGAGACAGGCAGATCTCTGTGAGTTCAAGGTCAGCCTGGTCTATGAAGTTCCAGGTTAGGTGGGATCACAGAGTGAGACCCTGTCTTAAAACAACAACAACAACAACAACAACAACCTCACAAACAAACATGCTGTAGAGTCAGAACCAGGACTACATTGAGTCCTAGTGAAAAATAAACTGGAACAGGGCAGAAATGGATTGTGAGGAATGACATGAACCACATTAGTAGATTTATCAGAAATGTCATCCACTCCCCACTGCAGAGCCTCACACTAGCGATTTAAATTGAGAGATAAATCTAGCCAGAGCAGTTCCGGTTTACAGCTGCCCTTGGACATCCTAGGCAGCAGGATTTGAAGCCCCAGGCTCCAGGCTCCAGGCTCCAGGCTCCAGGCCCCAGGCCCCAGGCCCCAGGCTCCAGGCTCCAGGCCCCAGGCTCCAGGCCCCAGGCCCCAGGCTCCAGGCCCCAGGCCCCAGGCTCCAGGCCCCAGGCCCCAGGCCCCAGGCTCCAGGCTCCAGGCTCCAGGCTCCAGGCTCCAGGCTCCAGGCTCCAGGCTCCAGGCTCCAGGGCCCAGGCTCCAGGCTCCAGGCTCCAGGCCCATGCCTTGGGTGTCCCAGGCTACTAGACCAATAGCTTCTCTAAACTGCAATCGTGTAGACTGGTCCTCTGCACAAGCCTAGAGCCTTTTTCTAAAGCTGTTTTCCCTCAGCCTCAAGGCACCAGCCCCTGGCCACTCCATAGAGAGTTCTAGGCCATCTGGGGCTATATACTGAGACCCTGTTTCAAAAACAAGGACTTGGTAGGCAGGATAGCTCAGAAAACAAAGCATTTGCCCCAAGTCTTCTAAGTTTGATCCACAGAACACACATGGTGGGAGGTGAGAAGCACTTCCCACAGTTGTCCTCGAACCTCCACACGCTTGCACGCGCACGCACACACACACCCCACAAACAAACAAATCAATAAAAAACAAATTTATATTTTTAAAAATCACGAAGGAACAGTCCTAACAAATGATTTAATCCACTGATGGATTCGAAATCTCAAAAAAAAAAAAAAAAAAAAAAAAGCCTTGGGAGTGGTGGACTCGTGGGAGGTGGGGCCCTGGAGACCTTAGGCATGGTGGACCCGTGGGAGGCGGGGCTACAGAGATCTTGGGCGTGATGGACCCGCGGGAGGCGGGGCCATGGAGAGCATGGGTCTCTGGAGGCGGGTCCTTGTCAGCCACTTCCTACTAATGCTTCCTGTTCTCCATGATGTGTTCTAAGTAATTGGGTCCCCTCAGTATTTTATCAACACAACATAAAGGAACTCCACAGCACCACAGCTGCCCTCCCTCTGAGGAAAGGGCCGGGGAAGTTGGAAAGTACAGGAGCGACTGTAGTCATTTGGACCTGGCTCGGTTTCCAGTTTGATTTCAGTGTTTCACCACGCCTCTCTTATTTACAAAGAGTTCTGAGTATGCAGGTAAATTTCAGATTAAAATATGAAGTTTAATCCTAGCATTAGTCAGCAAATAATTCTCCACTCTCACCAGAAGAACATGATTAAGAAGAGAAAAGATCAGTCTGCACTGAGCAAATGGGTTTCCATGTCTTTTGTTCCCCTCTTTGCTTTTCTTTTTCTTTTTTTTTTTTTTTTTTCTTTTTCGAGACAGGGTTTCTCTGTATAGCCCTGGCTGTCCTGGAACTCACTTTGCAGACCAGGCTAGCCTCAAACTCAGAAATCCGCCGGCCCCTGCCTCCTGAGTGCTGGGATTAAAGGTGTGCGCCACCACTCGCGGCTCCCTCTTTGCTTTTCCAGTCCAGGCAAGAAGAGCCCTTCCACAGAAAGCAACAAACAGCTCATGGCTTAAGAAGAAAATCTGAAAAACATTCATAGGCTTCAAGATAATATCTTTTGAAATCTTCCCTTGCATTTGCTTCTACAATACATTTTTCTAAAAATAGAATTCTCAGAGTGACCAGAATAAATGAAGAGGGGGGAGGAGGAGAAGGATGGGGAGGGGGAGTTCCTGCGGAGTTTTGAAACGGATGTGAATTAAAGCAACTGAAATGTAAGCCGGTGTTATTGTGATCTAAAGTGCTAACGGGTGCCCTTCACCTAAAACATGCAAAATATTTTCAAAACAAGCATCATCTGATACTTGGCAGGCTAAGTCCTATTATTACAGCTCTCCTAGGAAGGGGGATTTGTCAAATGGGAACGCTGGGACTGTGCTAAAATACACACACTGTCTAAACACAGCTCAAAAGTAGCCATGTTGTGAGGCTGGAGAGATGGCTCAGCAGTTAGGAGTACTGGTTGCCCTCCCATAGGACCCACATGGTAGCCCTCAAGCCCCTCTAGTTCCTGGGAAACCTATTCCATCTTCTGGCTTCTGTGGGCTCCATGCACACATGTGATACACATATATATCTGCAGGCAAAACACTTATACATATAAAATAAAAATAAATCCTAAAAGGTGGGGGAAAAGGGAGGGGGCAGGATCAGGTATGGGAAGAGACAGGAGAGAACAGAAGGTCAAGAAATTGAACAGAAATATGTAGCAGTGGGGGATGGGGACCTGGAGGTACCACTAGAAAGTCCCAGGTGCCAGGGAAGCAAGAGATTCCCAGGACCCAACACGGATGAAATTAACCAAAATACCCAACAAAGGGGAGGTAGAACCTGTAGAGACCATCTCCAGTAGATAGGCACGGGACCCTGTTGAGGGATGGGGCCACCCATTCATTTTAAAGTTTTTAACCCAGAAGTGTTCCTATCTAAAGGAAATGCAGAGACAAAAAAAATGGAGCAGAGACTGAAGGAAAGGCCATCCAGAGACAGCCCCACCTAGGGATCCATCCCACTGCAGACACCACCACCCACACCCATACACTATTGCTGATGCCAAGAAGCACTTGCTGACAGGAGCCTGGTATAGCTGTGCCCTGAGAGGCTCCGCCAGCACCTGACCAATACAGATGCAGATACTCATAGCCAACCATCAGACTGAGCCAGGGCACTCCAATGGAAGAGCTAGGGTAAGGACTAAAGGAGCTGAAGGTGTTTGCAACCCCATAGGAAGAACAACAATATCAACCAGCCAGACCACACACACACACACACACACACACACACACACACACACACACACACACCCAGCTCCAGGAACTAAACCACCAACCAAAAAGTACACATGGAGGGACCTGTGGCTCCAGCTGCATATGTAGCAAAGGATGGCTTTGTTGGACATCAATGGGAAGAGATCCTTGGCCCTGTGAAGGCTCGATGCCCCAGTGTAGGGGGACGCTAGAGCAGTGAGGCAGGAGTGGGGTGGGGAGGGTGGGACAGGGAGGGTGTTGCAGAGGGGAGACCGGGAAGGGGAACAACATTTGAAATGTAAATAAATAAAATAACCAATAAAAATAAATCCTAAAAAGAAAAATTACTTTTTTTTTCCTTTTTAAGACAGGGTCTCACTACTAGACCACCTGTGTCTGTCTGTCTGTCTGTCTGTCTGTCTGTCTGCCTGTCTGCTTCCTGTGTCACTGTGACCAGTCATTGGACACTAGTCTCTGCTTCCTGTGTCACTGTGACCAGTCATTGGCCACTAGTTTTCTGATATATCCTTCTCTTTTTCTCCTCCTCCTCCTCCTCCTCCTCCTCCTCCTCCTCCTCCTCCTCCTCCTCCTCCTCTTCTTCTTCTTCTTCTTCTTCTTCTTCCTCTTCTTCTTCTTTTTTGAGAAATAGCCTCACTGTGCAGTCCTGGCTGACCTAGAACTCTCTGACATAGACCAGGCTGTCCTTAGACTGCCTCTGCATCCTGAGGGCTGCGATTAATAGTGTGCCTCACCGTATCTGGCTCCTATGACCACTGAGAGTACAAGAAGAGTAAATAATGGTGATGGTGATGATGGTGGCATACAAGCATGAGCAGAGACTCCGGGTGTCTTTGGTTTGCAGCCTTTCCTGGGGTTTGAGGGTTGCAGCCACATTGTCTTTTTGCCCAGTCAGCGCTGAGCTTTCTACACTCAGTCTGGGCGCTTCTGCAACCCTTTCTCCCGTGAACTCTGCAGCACAGTTTCATAAACTGTGGATGAGTTAAATTCTCTGCAGGTTAGAGCAGCAAAGAGACCCCAAGAGTAGCCACTTAGAAAGTCCAGCTCCCCGTTCCACCAGTTGAGAAATAATAAGGACCCAGGGAAGAGGCAGGTGGGGGCCTCCCCCCACCCCACCCCCACCCCCATCCCTTCCCTCTCGTGGCAAAGACCCATGGGAATTCTGGGAGAACAATGGTATTTTTACCCAATAGACACATGAGCACCCTGTAAGCTGGAGGGCCTAGCTTTGGCTTTCCAGCTCACAATAGGTGGGGAGGGGATCCTTTGTTCCTTCCCAATAACATCCAAGAGGGCGGCCTCTTACCTAACAGAGGCTCCGCTCAGTTCCTCCTTTGTCTTTGTTCTTTCTGGTTTCCTTTGATTTTTTTATAAATAGAGATTTAAGCCTATGATTCTCATACCTTCTCAAATTGAACTCAGTGATTTGTGCATTTCTTTTTTCTTTTCTTTTTCTTTTTAATTCACTGAGTTATTTCTGGGCACCTGGGCACCCCTCCCCTATTTTTCTCCAAATGTATGGGTATCTGTAGAGGTTTTCGGAGGCCAATTCACTATGCCAACTTAGCCATGAGATGCATTCCCCGCATGAGCCTACCGTCTCCTCATACCTGGGTTGTCAGCCAAGATTGCTGTCATGTAGTCCCCTCCCTACCCCAGGGCTCCATAGGCAACAACACACACACACACACACACACACACACACACACACACACACACACACACATTGTTTAGAAAAGAAGAATGCAAAATTACAAATATTACAAATATAAAACCAGGAACAAAGAAGAGTATGTGTGTGGAGAAAGAAATAAATTACAACAAAATACAACTTAAGAATCTCAAAGCACCCTGGGTGTGGTGGCACATGCTTTTAATCCCAGCAGACATATTTATGTGAGCCCCTGGACAGCTTAATGTACAAAGTGAGTTCTAGGCCACCAGCCAGGGCTACAAAGTGAGACCCTGTCTCAATAAATAAATAAATAAATAAATAAATAAATAAATAAAACAAAATAAAGAATCCAACAAGCATATTAAACAACATATAATACAGAAAACTGCATGATGTTTAGCAATTGCTTTAAAACTTCTCTAATAGATTTCTGGTTTTGAGAGTTTTTGTGTTTGTTTTGTTTTGTTTGTTTTTTGTTTTATTTTTGTTTGGATTTATACTCAAGACAATAAAACATGCAAAATTTAGAATTTGATTATCAAGGCTGGAAAGATAGCTCAGAGGTTAAGAGCACTGGCTGCTCTTCCAGAGGACCCTGGTTCAACTCCCAGCACCCACATGGCAGCTCACAGCTGTCTGTAACTTCAGTCCCAAGAGATCTAATTCTCTCACAGGGACACACACACAGGTAAAACATTGAAGCACATTAAATAAATAAATAAATAAATAAATAAATAAATAAATAAATCATAAGGGAAAAAAAACTTGATTTTTTTTCAGACTGTTGTCACACTGTATTGAGATTATATAAATGTGCAAACAAATTACTCCCGCTGTATTATATGGTGGAGGACATGGCATGGAAATTTTATGGTGGCATACTTGACTACCTTTTCTTTATGTTGGATTTTATTTATTGTGGAGTACACCTGATTTCCCGGGGTGCATATACCGTGGTGGCCATCGGATTCAAGTCTCTCCTCTCACCTTTCCCTGAGCTCTGGGGATTGAACTCATGTTATCAGGCTGGAGAAGCAGCTTTACCTGCTGAGCCATCTTGTCAGCCCTATAGTCCTACATTTTAGTAATAATGGCGTTTACGCTTTTTCTTCAGTGTGTGTGTGTGTGTGTGTGTGTGTGTGCTCACACGTGTGCACATGTGTGACACTACCTTCATTGATCGATGTCTCATCATACAAGTTTATCCACCCCCCCTTCTTTTGAGATAAGGTCTTTCTATATATCCTAGACACAAGCAATCCTGCCTTGCTTCCTCAGTAGCTGAGACTCCAGATATGTACCACCATATCCAACTCTGAGTACGATTTTCTTCTAAAGAAGTTAGCTTTAAAAGCCTATGTATGCCAGGTCCACTCAATGACCAGATTCACCATGTAGGGACAGTCCCCATATGTATGATTATGAACACAGGGATTAGACCTCTTTTATCTGGCGCTATTCCATCCAAAAGAAGAGTAAAGCCTGCATTTATCACTGTATTCTCTGGACAGAAGAGACTGCCCATCTTGACAGGATGCCGATGAGGTGACAATTGGCTTGCTTGTCGGTCACTGAGCACTGTCCCACAAGCCGGCTTCCGGCTGCATACTTTTCACACCCTTACCTCCTCTTGCTGTCCAGATACTTTGGTGTCTGAAGCTTTGGGACACACTCAGATCACAGTACCATTTTTGGGTCTTACACTTTCCTGACCCAATGCCAAGTGGGCAGCACATACTTCCTGAAATCAGTTTTTTTTTTTTTTCAAAGAAACACCTAGTTACACCCAGAAGTAGCTGTGAACCAGCACAGTCCCTAGGAACACTGTCAATCACCAAACTGCACACGAGAAGAAGTGCTACAAAGAGGAAAGTCTGAGCTCAACAGTGGTCTTGACCAACCGCAAAGAAATGTTTACACATTCATGTTTTTTGAGATGGTCTTACTATGCAGAATAGGCTGGCCCGGAACTTCGAACAAGAACCACCATACAGTAAGGTTTGCAAATTTTACAAACACATAACCCTAAATGATTTCCTATCTGTAAACATTTTAGCAGATCCATTGTTTTTATGAGTCCTGTTCATTTGTTTATTTTCCCACCCTGGTTATTACACAGATTGGACAAGCCTCAGACAGCTAATAATTACGAGCTGATGTTTTATCAGCAAATTCCAGTGTATCGCCTTTAAATAGTAAAAGCTTAGAAGAAGGATGACTCACCATACCAGGCTTGCAAATTTTACAAATAGACAGCCCTGGAAAGGCTTTGCTGGGTCCCTGCCCAGGAATTTGGAATAAGCCACGCAGGAAATGTCCAGGACACATCATTAGCCTTATAAGAAAGTTTTGTATCTAACTTAACTCGATCTATTTTTATTTACTTTGTGTGTGTGTGTGTGTGTGTGTGTGTGTGTGTGTGTGTGTGTGTTTGCTAGGATTTGAACTCAGGCTGATGAGATAAAGCCCAAGTGCTTGGCTTGATTGTTTAAAATGGAAAAAATGAAGGCTGGATATGAACTGAAAAAAGATCACTCAGAGGTTAAGAGCCCTTGCTGCCTGATCATGAGGCCTGGAGCTCAGATCCAGCACCCATATGACACACGTTAATGCACACATAGAGAAACAAATAGATGCATGTTTATAAATCAAAAGGAAGGGTTAGTTGATTGTGTATTTATGTGTATTAATGTATAAATCTATACAAGTACATGCTTATAGGTAGACTATAGAAACTACAGCTGTGTATTCTTTCCTATGATCTTAATTGATTGGACTGTTCTCTTAGGACTGATGTGTTCAAATTTAATCTCCATCTGTAAGGAATTAAAAAGATGAAAATTTATCCAGCAATGGCACAAAGATAAAGCCTTCAGAATGTGATTAGGACTTGATAAGGCCCCCGTCACCTTCCTGTTGGATGTATAAAAAGAAAAGTCAAAAGAGTCTCAGACAAACATGGACAGTTCATCTCTAACCAGGGACATCTCTAGCCAGGGACCACCCCCGGGCTCTGTCAGCAAGAAGGCTGTTACCAGATGCAGCCACTCAACTTTGAAACTCCAGAACCCTGAGCCCAAATAAACCTTTTTTCTTTTAAAGATTTTATGTTACTTTCATCATGTGTGCTAATGTGTCTGTGTCTGTGTGGGTATACATACACAAGAGTGCAGTGGCCTCAGAAATGAGAGGTGATGGATGCCTCTCTGGAGCTAGAGTTACAAATGGTTGTGAGTCACACAGAAAAGGTGCCCGAGACCAAACTCAGGTCTTCTAGAGCAGCACATGCTCCTACCCACTGAGCCATCTCTCCAGACCCGAAATCAATTTTCTTTGTAACTCACCTAGCCCATGACACTGTGGTACTAGGAACAGAAAGTAGACCGACAGATATGTAAAACGTATCTACAAAGATATTGAAAAACATGGCAAAAAATAATAAGAAAGGATGGTAGTCAGATACCAAAATATGAATTTGTGTTTTGCCAAATGATGGCTTTCTCCATCCAGCAAGCTGCTCCATCTCTGCCCTGTACTTAGCAACAGGAACATCACTAATCATTGTTCTCGCCTCCTCCCCTGCTCTTAAGCATCCCCCTTTCCTAGGTTTTTACTGTTTAAGACACATGCCCTAGAGTGTGCTGATAAAGCCTCAGCTTCTCATTATTAATTATCTAAGGCTGCATCAGTTTTCCATATTAATTGGGGTGGGGAAATAGACAAATTAATAGACATGTCAACTGCTATGCAAATTGCTATTGTTAGAGGCTCATAGAAACTGTCTTGACTTTCCACTTTCTTGTGACTCTTAACTGGTACTTTTGGTATTTTCCAATAACGCCCTCCCCACCCCCTTGAGTTGTGTTTTTTTCCTTTAAATACCCACTACCTCAGCTACTCGGGGCCCATGGTCCTCTAGCCCTGCATGGTGTACGACTGTGGGTCCCAGAGTGCTCTTGGAATAAAAGTCCTTTGCAGTTTGCATAAAAAAATAAAGACTTGTCAAAACTATAAATTTGCTAAAACATTTATACATTAAGAAGATTCAGAAGTCATCTAGGACTGGCAAGATAATGTAATTTACTGGAGTAAATGTGTGGGCTGCCAACTCTGAGAACCAGCGTTTGAGACCCAGTATCCACATGGTGCAAGAAGAGAAGCAATTCCTGTAAGTTATCCTCTGATCACCACATGTACACTTACAAACATACATACACACACATACACACACAGACACATGTACACACACACATACACACATATACACACATGGGCCACATGTACACACACAAGCACACATACACCACATGTACACACACACATATATATACATACACGCATACACACATCGCATGTACATACACATACACATATACCACATATATACACATACACAACCTGAAAAGTTTTAGAAAGAACTTGTCTATTTCCCAAAACTATAAACATCACAGTTGTTCTAATTGTTCATTCACTAATTTGGCAAATATTTGCTGTGCATAATAGAACCTTGCACCTTGATAAACCAGATAACAATGATTCAAATAATGAAACCAACAAACATTCCAATGAGAAGCTGTGATCAGAGCAATGAAGGGAATACGAGGGTAAAACAGTGGGAAACCTGGCGTGGTTTGCACTCACAGGGGTGGGAAGAAGGAAGACAGGGAAGCCCTCCAGGAGAAAATGGTGCCTGTTTGGACTATGAGTTATTACCCACGTGGGGGGAAAGGAGAAAGAAGTATTGCAGACTGAGTGTTAGCATGGCTGCAGTATGCTGTGGGGCAGACTTCAAGGATTAAAGACTTAAGGTCCAAATTCATGTGTTAATGGGAGATGAGACTATTGGAAAGTGATTGGGTCAGAGGAGTAGTCCTCATGAATGAATTGATGGGTTACCCTGGAGTTACTTTATCATAAAAGCAAATTCTCTCTAGCTTATCACCCCATCCCATCATCTGATGAATGTATTATAACACCATGTATTATTTGTGATATAGTACAACATTATGTTATAGTACAACATGAAGACATTAACCAAATACTAACACCGTGATGTTGAACTTTTCGGCCTGTAGAATCATGAGCTGAATAAAGTTCCTTTTTAAAAGAATAATTAATTGATGGTTGATTTTTTTTGAGGGGGGCTCTCAGTGTATTGCCCAAGCTATTCTCAAACTCCTGAGGCATCCTCCTGCTTCAGATTCCCAAATAGTTACAACTATGAGGAAATCACCATGTCCAGCTCTGGTCTAATTCATGTATGTGTATTGTCTTTAATAAGGTGCACGTATGCGTGTCTATGCGAGTGTATGTGCGTGTTAGGACAGAAGATGTCAGATCCCTTGAAGTTGGCTGGATAAACAGGCGGTTGTAAGCCTCCGGATATGGGTGCTGAGAACCCATTTTTGGTCCTCTGTTAGAGCAATAAATGCTTTAACCACTGAGTCATTTTTTTCCAGCATTTTGTTTTGTGGATGCTTGTTTGTTTGTTCATGAGAGGATCTCACTCTTTAGACTCCATCCCCAGAGTGCTGGGATAAAAGGCCCATACCACAACACCCAGCAAGGGCTCCATCCTTATACATTAATAAATCTTAAGTGTTCTGTGTATCCATAGAAATTGGACGGGGGTGAGGGCAGAGCGTGTGAGAATGTCTTAGAAACCAGAAGCACCACTATTCAAAGGGCTACGGAAAGGTGTATGGTTGGAACAGGGAGCAGAGAGGGGCCCTGCACAGGAGGAAAGTAGGAAAGTACAAATTAGGCAGGTCGGTTCATGCCAGGGTTGGGGAGAGAAGTGATTGCAGAGTTTGAAACAAAAGGGAACGTGGTCACTTTAAAGTTCTGAAAAAATCTTCCTGAGGTAGAAATGTGAGGGAAAGGTCGGGAGCGGTGTTAGTTTTTTGTCATTTTTATCACTTTGACTTCTGAACCATGTCAATGTTTTAACAGTCGTAAAATAACAATGAATATATTTTATCCCGTAAAGGGAATATGAACTAAAACAAATGAACCTTATTCCATTTCAAAAAGATAACATAAGTGCAAGGCAGGTGTAAAGGCAGAAAGAGGTGATTCAAGTAGTTTCTGAACACAGTATTTTGACACCATGCCTTCTTCTGAAGACAGTGGACTGTGATTAAATACGGAATATATGGCTTTTTATATTTATTGTGAATAAGAAAGAGAAATAAAGAAGTAAGAGAAGGATGGATGTGCATGCTCACCCAGGGAATTCCTTGAAGTAATCCTACCCAGTAGCAATGAGAACCTGTCAAAGTTTGGGCTTCTAAATGGAGTTTCCAGTAATGTGAGCCAAGTTCTTGGAGCAATGGCCCACTGCAGACAGAATTTAGAAGGATTAGATGAACCTGGAACATCTTATTGAGTCAGAGAGTCAGGAAGTGATTCATAAACAACTCGGTCATCAAAGGACTACAGAAGCCAGCTTGTGAAGGTAATATGTGGCCAAATATGGGTATATGCTCAGAAGTAAAAAGTATTAAATAAAGACACACTGAAGGAAATAAGGCATGAGTTCATATTAAGATAGAAAACATATGAAATAGTTGAAGGTTAAAAGGAAGAGAGAGAGAAGAAAGCAGAGGTGGGGGAGGGGCAGAGAAAAGCTTTCATAGGGTACTTATCATAACTTGAACAACCATCATCACCAATAGATCCTAGTGAAAAGATGATAATTAATTAGAAATCTATATGTAGTTCTCTCCCTATGCTAGAGTACCTTCCCAGAAAAATAGTTGCAAATCAAACGATAAAATGTAACAATTTTGTAGTAGTGTACATACTTACTAGGTATTGTTCTTGTAGCTATGACAAAGCTCCTTTGGTCCCAGTTTGTAGCTGTTGTTCTTACAATGGTCCTCTGCATTATCATCAGGCTTTGGGGCATCATTTCATCATCTGAAGTTTGTCATCAAACCGTGAGAGCTGAAGCTGGAGAGATGCCTCGCAGGATATAAATGAGCATTCTGTCCATGCAGAGGACGGAAGTTTAGCTCCAGCATCCACATGCGGTAGCTCATCACCGCCTGTAACTCTAACCGCAAAGGATCTGATACCTTTTGACTCCCCAGTTACTGCACTCCCGTGTGAATGCTAACACAGAGACACACATGCATACACATAATACAAATAATTATTTTTAAAAGGAAAAGGCTGTTGATACGGCTCAATAGTAGAACTTTTTTTTTCTAGCATGTGTGAGACCCTGGGTTTGATCCTCAGCACCAAAAAATAAACCCTGCGTCTTGTCACACAAGGTGATACAAACCTTGAAAGGTAGAGGGAAGGTAGGAGGGTCAAAACGTTCAAGGCCACCCTTGTCTACACCGTGAGTTGGAAGAAGATAAGTGAAAAAATAAATAATAAGCAAGCGAGCAACTAAAGGTAGTTATCAGAATGTTTATGTCAACTGAGAGACTGGGAGTGTGACAAACAGCTCCCACGGGGTTTGGTCGCCAGCGTCCGTCCGTCCGTCCGTCCGTCCGTCCGCTCTGTTGGGTGCTCCTGATGCTTCATCCTGGGCTCCACTTTCTCAAGTCTGATTAGTCGCTGCCCCGGAAAGTGAAGAGCTTTGCTACTTAACGAGAAATTAGAATATGACCTGTGCGAGGATATGAGGTAACTTGAAAAGCACCAAAGAATCAAAAGGGAGGCTAAATCCCAAGTAAAGGCGCTTGACAAGCTTTTAGAGACATTAAAGGAGCCAACTTTAAGCCGTGAGACAGGAGAGGCGATTTTGATCCTTCAGCCGGGAGTAGAGAAGGAGGAATATTAAATGTCCAAAAGCCTCACTTCTCATCTACCTGAAACGGACAAAATTGACTTTAAGTGGATGCTGCCGACAGGAGGGACTTCGCCAGGAAACATCCGCGCAGCTGAGGCCCTTCCTCTTGCTCCACTTTCCGTCTCCTCCATCTTTGATTAATCTCACGTAATTCCCATACTCCCCTCTGCTAAACGTGATGACCTAAATACCTCAATTGTTACTGCTTTCTGAAGTGGGGCATAATGTTGCATATTCTAAGATGACAAAATGAGGTGCCAGGACCCAGCAGATGTTCGGCACAGGTGTTTTTAATCCCAAAACAATTACCACCACACACAGCACCGAACAAGCTACTCTTACTCATAGATCATCCCACAAGATCTATGATTCCTATGCAGAGTTCCAGAAGGAAGCGGCTTGCTTCTTCCCTCTGATTCTCTTGTCTTCCTACACAGACTTAATGAAGACATCTGCGTGACAATAGTCAGCTTGTCAGATGAGACAAGAGGCAACCAAATCTGCCTTGTCATCTGCAAAAACAATAAGAATCCACAGAAAAGTTGTCAGGAATACAGAGGCTTGATCGTGCCCTCAGCCCATCCCGGGCTAATTATAAAAATAATGGATGGTGAATGGTTTTTACAATTCTCTTAATTTTGACATTCCCTCCTGAAAAACAAAAGAATCATTATTACTACTGAAACCCGTGAGCAGTGTGCATAAAATGGACTTGATAGGGAGAGAAATTGCTTAAGAGAGGATAATTAAAATATGAGGCCTTTTCACCTATCTGAATGTTTGATCCAGTGTGCAGTAAATTCTGTGTGATAGAGAGAAGGCTGGGGTGGGGGGTATTAAACATCGAGAAAGCAGAAGGGGGATCCCCTAAAAGATTTGCAATGCAGTTAGCAGGGGTTCCACAATGTCCCATGCTCACAGATGTCACGGCCCAGTTTACTCCCTATTCAGGTCTCTTGTCTATTTCTCTTCTCTTCTTCTCCTTCTCTACATCTCAAAAGCAAATTGATAGATAATACATAGATAGACGAATAGATAGGTGGTAAATAGATAAATAGATCAGTGATAAAGAGATGATAGAAAGATGAATAGGTAGATGATAGATAGATTGCTAGGTAAATAGATTTGTGATAGATAGATAGATAGATAGCTATAGCTATCTATCTATCTATAGACATATAGATAATGTAAAGACAATGAGAAAACAAAAAGATAATCTCTTACACCATCTTTGTTATATATCTTATTTTAAATTCTTATTGGTTAGCATATTATTTAGATTATTCTCATCATAACAATCAGATGGGCATCATTTGATGGGTGCATGCATGTGTTTGTGACATTCCCCTTAGATTCTACTACACTGAGCTATTTTAACACAGAAGCAACTCAACCCAGGCCACCAGTTCCTTAGTGGGTGTGGATCCTGATCGTGGCTTCAGTAGCTCACTGCCCACTGATTCCCTCACTGTACACTCTCATGGTAAAAGCGCAATTGCCTTGAAGAATAGGGGTGTCTCTGCTCTGTCTGCTTTTCCTGTTAGGCCTGAGTCAGAGGTGTGACTTAAATTCACCCAACCAGGATCTTTCTCCAGAGACTCTGAATACCCAATGAGTGACGCAAGATCAAGAGAACTTGTGGAGATGGTTTCCATGGCAACTGAGACAAGAGGTGCACTAAGTATTTTTGGTCGAGGGATGGTTGCCATGTCTCCTCATTCTTGGGCCCACTAAATCTTCCATTGCTTCCCAGCCTTCCCCTTGAGCCTCTCAGCCCATGGTCCCTACATTCAGAAACACCATCCCCACTTCCAGCCCTGCCAGTGGTCAGTCTTCAATGCAAGGCAGTAGTGATCAGTTTCTACCAATGTCAATTACAAACCTCTTCACAAAAGTAACTTGTCTAAAAGATAATTTGCAGCTATTCCAATTTCAGTAAAACTACACGTGAGAAGAAACCCTGACAATGTTACACGGCAGCGTAGGAAAATAGGCCACACACTTGGCTAAGAAACATATTTTTAGCTACTTTCTCTTTTAAATAATTCCAGTAGGGGCTGAGAGACAGTTCCGTGGTTAATGATGCTTGCTGTTCTTCCAGAGGACCCATGTTCAGTTCTCATTACCTTTACAAAGTGGTTCACAGGCAGCCTGTATGAGATGCCCCCTTCTGACGTCCTCAGGCCCCTGCACACATAGCCTACACCTACCCCCCCCACACACACACACAGGTATAAATATAAACACATCTTTAAAGAAGTCACATAAAATAAATCCACATGTTTTGTGAAAATGGGAACCAGTCTTTTCTAAAGATAAGGGGTAGTATCTTAGTCAAGGTTCCTATTACTGTGATGAAAACCATGACCAAAGCAAGTTGGGGAGAAAAGAGTTTACTTGGCTTCCACTTCCACATCACAGCCCATCCCTGACAGAAGCCGGGACAAAATTCAAACAGCGCAGTAACCCAGAAGCAGAAGCTGACGCGGAGGCCCTGGAGGACGAGCTGCTCACTGGCTCGCTCCTTATGGCTTGCTCAGTCTGCTTTCTTATAGAACCCAAGCCCAGCAGCCCGGGGTGGCTCCAGCCACGATGGAATGAGCCCTCCCACACCAGTCACTAACTAATAAAACAAGGCTCAGTTAGCCTCCAGCCCAACCTTACAGAGGCATTTTCTCAACCGCGGCTTCCTCCCCTCGGGTGGCTCCAGCTTGTGTGTCAAGTTGACATAAAACTATCCAGTACAGGTAGTTTGTCATGTGAAATACCCTCCCTCCACTTTATGACGGGGCTGGGGGACATATTAATAGATAAAAGCACAGGTTTTAAATCTGGCATAGTGTGAAGCTTTAAAATTCTCAAATGTCTCTGAATTAGAACGAGATCAGAGAAAAGGCAGTGGAGTGACAGGATGAGACACACAGACCTGCTATAGTGACTCCTGTTAATCTTCTGCTGACTGGCAGCTGAGTCATGAAAGTCCCAGGGGATCCTAAAGGACAGACAGAGCCCTAAGGGTGAGAGAGGACACCCCAGGAACACAAGGCACAGCGTGATAAGACCCTACTTGTTAGTACTTGCTATCAGCCTTCTGGAAACTTGCACCACAGGTCTCGGATTTTATTAAGAAATTACTTTTGATTCATATCTTTACATTTCATTTTTTCCTATATCACAGGAGCAAACTTAAAATCCATAAATTCTGTGTTATAGTATTTTACCACACCAGGGACAGAATACAATGAGTATGTGTGTGTGAGACAGAGAGAGAGAGGGAGGGAGAGAGAGAGAGAGAATTCAGAAAAACAAAACAGAGAAATGAATGGAAATCTAAGGCTAGACTGCCTAAATTAAAGTTCATGGTAGCAAGAAATAAAAGCCAAGGTCAGTCTACGAATCAGGCTCCAGGGATGTAGTTCAGCTAGTAGAGGGGTTTGGTAATCATGGCTGAGGCCCAGTTCTCAGCACCATGTGAACTGTGTGTGTGTGTGTGAGTGTGGTGGTACACGTCTGTAATGGTAGCTCTCTGAAGATGGAGGCCTGAAAATCAAGAAGTTCAATGTCAGCCTTGGCTACATAGCAAGTTCGAGGCTAGCCTAGACACATAAGGTTCTGTTCCCTCCCCACCCCACAAAAAGATATTAATTGAGTAAATGAGAAGTGATACATACATAACAATTATTGAAAACTGAAGGGGGGAAAAAAATCCAAGAATTCCAGCATGAGAACTAGGGGAGAGGGACACTTGCAGATAAAGAAGAAGCAGCAAAACGGGGGGGGGGAGGGGGAAGGGGACTACAAACACACTGAGAGAACTTAGAGCACTCACAGGGTCCAGAGCACATGAGCAGTGTGTTAAAGACCTCTGTGCACATTGATACCACATGTCAAGAAAACTTCTGGTAAAGAGAAGGCATTCGGATTGGTTTGTGCACCACATGTTATTATAGCATTAATCATCCTCTCTGCCTTTTTTTTTTTTTTTAACAAAACACATTCGTTGCTAAATTTGGTGAACTATCAAAAAGCGTCTGGAAGATGCCAACAATCCATTCTGATGGTTCATCGCAAGTCAATTGTTTTTGGAGAACAAGGATGTCTGTTTGTATGACGAAAATTGCAAAGTCAGGGGCATGCAGGGTCATTAGTATGCACACAGGAATACACACACACACACACACACACACACACACACACACACACACACATGAGTCCTTGACCAACCTGGAATAAACAAGAGAAGGGAAGGCCAGGGCTGAAGAGACTGCTCTGAAATGGCAAGCAGGACTGCTCATCCCAGGGACCTGAATTCCATTCCACTCACCTACCTGCAAGACTGCTCACCACCACCTCTAACCCCAGCTACAGGGGAATCTGACACCTTCTGCTAGTCTCCAAGTGGCACTTCATCTGGACACCTATATGCACATGCACACACAGACACATCTACATACATTTAAAAAGAAAACAGTTGCAGGTGAAAGGGTTCAGTGGATAAAGGGGCTTGCCACCAAGCCTGATGGCTGAATTCAATCCCAGGACCCACATGGTAGAAGGATCAAACGGACAACTTGCACACATACATCCAATAAATACATGTGTATTTTTTTAATAAATCATTTTTAAAGGGAAGAACAGATATGATGGTACATGCCTTTAAATCCAGCACCCAAGCAGCAGAGACAAGTGAGTTCAAAGCTACCCTGGTTTACAAAGCAAGTTCTAGGCCAGTCAGGGGAAACATAAAGAGGCTCTATCTCAAAAGAAAAAGAGGGAACGAAATAAAAAGAGGAGGAGAAGGAGGGTCCAAACTCATCCTAGACAATATCTACACTTGTGTGTGTGTGTGTGTGTGTGTGTGTGTGTTTGTGTTTGAGTGTGTGTGTGTGTGTGTGTGTGTGTGTGTGTATACTATACTAGTACAGTATCCTCAGAGGCCAGAAGAGGGTGTCTGTCAGACCCCCCAAAGCTAGAGTTACAAGCACTTGTAAGGGATTTTATGTCCAAAGTCAGATTCTCTGCAAGAGCAAAAAGTGCTCTTAACTACTGATTCACTTCTCTACCTGCATCTGGCTGTTATTTTTATAATGTATCTCATCATCCTACCTAACAAGAGAAAACACTGTTGTGGCTAAAAGTGACATGTTACCACAGGCTCTTGCGTTTGAACACTCTACCTGGTGGCACTGTTTCGGAAGGTTGTGTGCTTTTAGGAGGTGGAGTCTCGCTAGCAAAAGTGAAATGGTGGAAGCCATACTCCAGACCCACTTCCTGTCTCCTCTGCTTCCTGATTTTAGTCTCAAGTGTGCTCAACCACTTCCTGTTCCTGCTGCCATACCTGCCCTTTTGTGATGGGCTGTGTTCCTTCTCAAGCTGTAAATCCAAACAAACGCCTCCTCAACTTGCTTTTGTGGAGTATTTTGTCATAGCAGAGAGAAAAATAACCACAGCCATTGGGGATGAAATAAGCAAGGCTTCATAGTGGAGTTCAGCTCAGTTATCTGCTAGGAATATGACCTCAAGGAGTTGCTTAGCTACTTTAATCTTTGGTGCTTTCCTGTACAAATGGAGTAAATGTCTACTTGGTGAGCACTGCATGTGACTGTAATATAAATATGGTTAATAATAAGGTCTGGCGAGGTACCTCGGTTGGTTAAGTGCCTGCCTTGCAATTAAGAGGTCCTGAGTTTAATCCCCAGAACTGACATAAAAATTGTAGGAAGGATGGCATGTCCCAGTGTGAGGACATACAGACAGCCTCAATTGCATGCCTCATTGTTAAGTTATAGGCTATGGAGAAACCTTGTCTCAGAACTCAATGGCTAAGAACAACTGCTGTTCTTCAAATGGACCCAAGTTCAATTCCCAGCACCCATGTCAGGCAGCTCACAACTGCCTGTACCTCCAACTTCAGTGGGTGAAGTTGAGGCCTCAGGTCTCTGTGGGCAATCTGCACTCACTCTCAGAAAGCAAGGTGGGCAGCTGAGCCATGACACGCACTGCTGTCTGGGATACCTGTTGTATTAGATGCTTTCCTGTTGCTGTGCTAAAACACAATACGCAAAGCAACATACAGAAGGTGTGCATGCTACAGTTCCAGAGGGCAAGACTCCATCATGGTGGGCAAGCTTGGCCGCAAGCAGGCATGTTGGCAGAAGCAGGACTCTGAGAGCTCACGTTCTCAACCATAAGACCAGAGGAAAGACAGCATGGAGCAAAGCCTAAGCTTTCAAATCCTATCCCACGGACATGCTTCCTCTCGCCCCAGTGACACACTTCCTCTCAGGATGCGCCTCCTAAGCCTTGGACCATGCTACCAACTGAGGACCAAGTGTTCAATAACCAGAACCCAGTAAATGGGGGCCATTGCTCATTTAAAACATCACACCTGAGCACACACAAACACAGACACATTATTATGTGTACACACGGACATATACAAACACTCTGCGAAACTACACAAGATGTTTAATGCCTGAGTTTGGTTTTCATGTCTGCACCTATGTGTGGAGACTTCAGGGCTCCCGTTTAGTGCTGACTCTCTTCATCACTTTTACCACCAGTGACCACTCTGCCACCTTCCCCCCCCCAATTTTTATTAGATAGTTTCTTCATTTACATTTCAAATGCTATCCCGAAAGTCACCTATACCCTCCCAAATCCCCCGCCCTGCTCCCCTACCCACCCCCTCCCACATCTTGGCCCTGGCGTTCCCCTGTATTGGGGCATATAAAGTTTGCAATACCAAGGGGCCTCTCTCCCAATGATGGCCAACTAGGCCATCTTCTGCTACATATACAGCTAGAAACACAAGCTCTGGGGGTACTGGTTAGTTCATATTGTTTTCCACCCATAGGGTTGCAGACCCCTTCAGCTCCTTGGGTACTTTCTCTAGCTCCTCCATTGGGGGCCCTGTGTTCCATCCAATAGCTGACTGTGAGCATCCACTTCTGTGTTTGCCAGGCACTGGCATAGCCTCACATGAGACAGCTATATCAGGGTCCTTTCAGCAAAATCTTGCTGTCATATGCAATAGTGTCTGGGTTTGGTGGCTGATTATGGGATGGATCACCAGCTGCAGCAGTCGCTGGTTGGTCCATCCTTTTGTCTCAGCTCCACACATGATCTCTGTAACTCCTTCAATGTGTGCTTTGTTCCTAATTCTAAGAAGGGGCAAAGTGTCCACACTTTGGTCTTTGTTCTTCTTGAGTTTCATGTGTTTTGCAAATTGTATCTTGGGTAATCTAAGTTTCTGGGCTAATATCCACTTATCAGTGAGTACATGTTATGTGAGTTCTTCGAGTGAAGCTCGAGATTTCCATCTTAGAATAAAATGTTTGGCTCACGAGTGATCTGTTTCAATTTTTTCAAAAATTAGAAAGATACATGTTAGATCTGCCAGTCTTTTACGCCAGTTGCATATGTTCATTAAATCTTCTCTTGGTATTAATGAGGGTTGGAAAGACTAGGAGGGGCTACAACCCACCTAAAAACCGAAGGTTTACATGAATCGTCCATAGAAAGGAAAGGGGGAAAGAAATCTGGGGCTGGGGATGCATTTTAGCAGCAGTACATTGAGCCAGCACTAAAGATTGGAGGAAGAGCACTCACCCTGGGCCACCTTGTGAGTTAAAGTCTGCCTGGATCACAGGAGACCTATTTAAGGAAGAAAGAGAGTGAAGGAATGGGGAGAGAACCTGGAGACACCGAAACAAATGTGATTGCCGTAATGGTTACGTCCCAGGGTCTAGCATAGACAATTTGCAAAATGCTATGTTAGTGCAGGTTGCTGGGGGTGAGAAGTCATGGGTGGGTTTACTCAGAGGCGAACCCCTTGTTTGACAGACGGATCTGTCAGGCAAAACAAACAAACAAACAAACAAAGCATGCAGCAGGCACAACAGTGTCATGTCTGTGGGGGAGGGGTGGCTAACCAGTTGCTTTTTTGCTTTTTTATTGGGTTTAAAGTACGCTCCATGGGAGGGAATTCACCCCTGTCTGGGAACCTTGTCAGAGGCCTGCAGCTAGGGAGGTTGTGGGCCTGAGAGGGAATCTACTACTGTAGCCTGTTAAAACAGGCATGTTGTCTCATGACCTTCTAAATGTTGGTCCTGCTTCTCTCAGCCTTGCTCAGAGGAAACCCTTTTGAGTGGGTAGCAGCCAATGCAGAGACCCCAAAGGGTCACAGTGCTGAGTGTAAGTGACCTTTCAGTGCTCAGCCCTAAATGAGACTACTGCGTCTACACCCCAGCCCATGCCCAAGGCTCGGGAAACACAATAGAAAAGGAGATGGACCGAACTTAAGATCTCTTAAGAGGAGAGCTGTAAAGTGTCTTCTGGTTTTGGCATGGCCCCGCATTCCTGAACGCACAGCAGCAGTGGTCACCTGAGCACACACTCTCAGGCCAGTCAGTCTCCCTGCATGGACAGGGAGGGGCTCATGTGGCTCCACCCCTAACTGAGGAGCTACAGCAATTGATGGATGCTAGGAGGGGAGCCTGTTTTCTCTACAGTGTAGCTGCTCATGTAGGTCATCCATGTGTGTGCAGACAGTACTCACTGGACTCAGGAAGGGGCAGGGAGTAGAGTGGGACACGTGTTGAGAGGTTCATACAAAGCAAGCAGGAAGTGGGTGCTGAGAATGGGCATGCTGAAGATACATTATAGAAACATATGAAATTGTCAAGGAATAAATACAATATTTTAATAACTATAATAAGGTAGGCAAGAAAGGCTTCGTGAGTAGGCACAGGTGCTTGAGTTCAATCCCCAGGACCTATACACAGGAAGGAGAGAGCCATCTCCTGAAAGTCATCCTCTAGCCTATACACACACATATATGCAAACACGTACACAGACATACACATATCCACACATACAAATATACACACATGCACGTACAATCATATATACATATATACACATACATACACATATACAGATACACACATATACATTCCATGGCAAGTTCATGCCTGAATATATGCAGGTACACATAATAAATAAATAAATAAATAAATAAACACAATACAAAATTTAAAGCAATAATAACTTTAGGAGGGGCACAGAGAAAAATCCATTCAATGTTCAACAATTGTGAGTATGCAAGAGGCTATGATGGAGAACTGTGATATCTTCTATTAAAATTCAGGCATTCGTGATACATCTTTATTTATCTCTGCCCTTATTCTCATGAGTCTCGGCTGTCACATTATAATCCACCCTCAGTTTATCTGCACACGTGTGTCACTGAAGTGTGTAGGGAACAGGTATAGCTCCATTATCTTGTGATTACAGATAGAGCAATGAAAGCAGAGACAGATAAAGCAATTTCTCTGTGGCCTCACTCCCTGGAGGAGGTTGAGCGGGAAGCAGATGCAGTCTGTAATAGATACCTCTTCTGTCAGATAAGAACACCACCCTCCCACCTCAGCTGGGACCCGCCTCTTTCCCAACCCCGAGTGCCTGCTGATGGAAAGCTGGGAGGGAGATCCTATTGAGAGAAGAGAAAATGAGTCCTTCAGTCTCCAGCCATCACTGGAGGTGACTATTGTGGATTCAGAGGCTGCTGGATGAGCCCAGACTTGAGGCTGAGGTTCAGGGTGGTTTTTTTTTGACTGTTAGATGAACATGTCTGTATTTATAAGGAGAGCCACCCTTCCACCAGAAGCTCCTGCAGACAGTTTCCATGCTAGCCTTGTGGAGCAAAGAGCCTCTGCAACTTGGACACGTGTCAATGCACTGTTGACCAAATCAGAACCACACTGTGGGCCACGCCTTAGGAAGAGGGCCACTCCTTAAGGTAAAACTGGAGGACTTGGGACTCTGGCTCCCAGCCAGCACCTGAGGCAAGACTTTCGCTTTCTTTCTTCATCGGCCTTTAGTTTCTTTCATTTCGAAAGCCATTGTTTAGAAGAAAGCAAGGCTGCATATTTCCATCCAAGGGTTAGTAAACAGGGCTGGTATTGTTATTTTTGTTTATAAAATCTGCTTTCTTGTTTCTGGAGAGAGAGAACAGATAAGAAACAGAGACACCTGTCAAAGTGAAGTGTTTAAACAAAAGGATTGGGGTGGCCCAGAAAGCTGAGATCAAAGTTTTTATTATTGTTTAGACTGTGACAAATGTGAATTTAGGTGAGAGAAATGAGACTCAAAAAAATTGTGACTCACTTACATTAAAACCTTCATCTGACACTTAAAGAAAACTTTTAAGGCTGGGGTGGTGGCATAAGCTTTTATTCCCAACATTTAGGAGGCAGAGACAGGAGGGTCTCGAGTTTGAGGCTGACCTGGTTAATACATAGTGAATTACAGGACAGCCAGAGCTACACAGAGAAGCTCTGTCTTAAAACAAACAAACCAACAAACCAAACAACAACAAACTTTTACCTTTTTCTTTGGTGTGTGTATGTGTGTGTGTGTGTGTGTGCGTGCATATGTACACGTGTGTGTGCACACATACCACGTTACACTTGTGGAAGTCAGAGGACCACTTGCAGGAGGTTGTTCCACCTTTCCACTATGTGGGTTCTTGTTACTGATTTCAGGCTATCAGACTTGGTGACAAGCACCTCTACCCACAGAAGAGGATTTTAACAGTTGGAAAAAAGAAGACAGAAGTCAATAAGAACAGAGAAACTTCAAATAACAAGATAGCAAGCCTGACCTTTTCCAGGACTCACAGTATATTTACAAGAATTGGTCTCTTTAGAAATTAGAAAAAGAACAGGAAATTAAATTACAAAAAAAAAAAAACTTCAACTAAGGAAATATTAAAGTCAAGAGGAGAAACTGTGGCCTCTGTTACATATCCTCATGCTTCTATTGTCTTGTTTTTAACAACTCTTTCAAAGTCTAAAAACCACTCTTAGTTTATTGGCCCCAACAAGAACAGGCTATGGGCAAAATTTGCCCAAGAAATATCACATTCCAACTTCCGTTCAGATCACAAGGCCATTTTCCTGATCATAAGAAGACACTGAAAAGAATTATGCCAATACATTTTGACTTTTAGACGACACAGATGAAAACACAAGTCATCAAAGCTACTACAAGAGCCAGTAATCTAAATGATCTATTAAAGCAACTGCCCTCTCAATTTAATTCCTTCCCACAGAGAAAACGACGGCCCAGATGGCTTTGCTGGTGACCCCACCAAAATGTTTAAACAGATTTTTCTAAGGAACAGCAAATCAGGGACAATTTCTCATCGTTTCCGAGTGAACTTCATAACCTTAAAAAGAAAACATGACAGAAACATTATGGGAAGGATGAAGTCTACGACAGACCTCTCAGAGTACAGGCTGGAAAATCATAAACAAAGCCCTAACAAATCAAATTTAGCAAAAATATAAAACACCTGACTTCATTCCAGGAGGGCAAAACTGGTTAAGGTAAAAACAAAAAATAAATCAAACAATTTGTTAATATTAACAGCATAAAGGAGATGCCATGTGATGATCAAAAGAGATGGAGAAATTGCCGTGAGGCTGTTTGTTACGATGTTCGCTCCCTCGCCACAAAGTCTAGGCAGCCTTGGAATGCAGGCAGAGCTGTTGATTTTGACAGGGAAGCAACATAAAATACACAGCAACAAATGGTTGGACACTTCCCTAAGGAGATCAGCAGCAAGTCTGTCTGTAATGAGTGCTGCATTTAACATAAGCATGAAGGTCTCAGCCAGAGTGGAAGGGGATCTGTTAATGCAGAAAAGGAAAAAGGAAAGAAGGAAAGAAGAGAGGGAGGGAGGGAGAGAGGAAGGAAGGAAATGGGGAAGGGACCTATCTGTAGAAACAAGAGAAAAAGTAAAACTCAGTGATGTATGTGTTCACAGAAATTGTAAAAGAATGACAACATGCTATTAGCTTTAACAAAAAAGTTCAGCGATTGCCTTAGTTAGGGTTTCATTGCTGTGAAGAGACACCAGGACCATGGCAACTCCTATAAAGGAAAACATTTAACTGGTGTTGGCTTACAGTTTCAGAGGTTCAGTTCATTATCATTATAGTGCAAAGCAGGGTAGCATGCAGGCCAACATGGTATTGAAAAAAGAGCTCAGGGTTCTACATCTCTATCCACAGAGAACAGAAGGAGACTGTGTGCCACACTGGACATAGCTTGAACATAGAAGACCTCAAAGCGCACCCCAACTGTGACCCACTTCCTCCAACAAGGCCACACCTCCTCCAACAAGGCCACACCTCCTCCAACAAGGCCACACCTCCTAACATATCACTCCCTATGGGCCAAGCATTCAAACACATGAGTCTGTGGGGGCTAAGCGTATTCAACCAGCACAGAGGGGTCACTTCATAAAAACACAAATGAACACATTTATATTCTTTAACACTCATTTATTTAGTGTGTCTGAGTGTGTGTGTGTGTGTGTGTGTGTGTGTGTGCGCGTGTGTGTGCATATGTAGACTTTATAAACAGCTCGCAGGAAGCTGTTCTCTCTTTCTACCATGTGAGTTCCAGGGTTGAACTCAAGTTGACAGAATGGAACCAAGAGCCTCTACCCACTGAGGAACCTCACCAGCTCACAAATGCTTTTCTTTTCCTCCTCTGATAAATCATTCTCCTGAGCTCTTCTCCAACTCCCAAATGTTCCTCCATGTGTCTCTTTAAACCAATGATGAACAGAAAAATTAAGAATTTAGATGGTGCCATCCAAATCACAAAACTATCATTATATACTAAATAAAACAAAAATAGGTAAATAGGTAAGATCTCTATAAGGAAAAACAAATTATAATGGAGAGGCATGAAGACTAGAAAGAAGGCTGAGTTCTGGAAAGCAGAGGCAGGAGGAGCTCTGAGTCCCAGACAAGACTGGTCTACATAATGAGTTCCAGAACAGTGGGAGGCTCTGCCTCAAAAAAGGAAAGAAAGGAAATATCCTAAGCTCCCATGTTTATGAGTTTCAAGACTCAATAATGTCAAAATAAAATTTTCTTCAAACTGTTCTATACAGTCAATGTAATCCCAGGTCACATCCTAACCTATAGTGAATTATTTCCCTTAATATATATGTGAGATACATATATAACAATAGTGTATTAGATTGTGCATGTTTCTGATGCAATGCTGATCATAAAATGAAAATTTCTTAAAACGGGTTAGCCTGATTGCAAATAAGGAAAATAGCCCAAATCCAGTGAGGACATTATTTGATTATTTATCTATTTGGTTTTTTTCCATTCATTTATTTACAGACAAAGTTTCCCTAAGTAGCTGGCCTCCAATTCGTGCTCCCCTTGCATTAGGCTCTTGGATGCTGGGATACACATCCGTGCGTGTGAGAAGGATGCTCTCGAAAGGCCTCATGAGGACCGGTGCTCCACACAGCACTGTGGGTCCACAAGACCTTCTAGGTGACAGCGATGAAGACAACAAAACCAAATCTCCAGGAATAGACGTGTGTGTGTGTGTGTGTGTGTGTGTGTGTGTGTGTGTGTGTGTGTTTGAATTATGACTAAAACTGCACATTGGGGGAAGCAAAACTTTACAGTAAATGCTGTTGGCAGTGTTAGCTACCATCCACAAGGTATTTAAAAGTGGAACCCAAGCCTAATCGCACACTGTTCTCAGAAACCAAGTCCAGATGGACTCCGCAGGAGAGCAATGGAAAGTTTCTGAAAGACAAAGCTTTGAGGCTTCTGGAAGATAAGTGAGCAAATATTTTCATGATTGAATGTGGAAAAGAGTTCGCAAGCACAATTCTAAAACAATAGCCGGACAGTGTGTCAACATTAAGCGTACTGAGACGTCCTCAGAAAAGTAAAAGGCGATTCAGAGAGGGAGGAGGCAGCATTTTAACACATGCGCACAACAACCGGAAGTCCAACAAAGATAATAGCTTGAAGCCAATCCGGAAAATAGGTGAGAGGCTTGAACAGCAACTTTGCACACACACACACACACAAAAGATCTCCAAAACATCAGTGAGCAGATGATGAGGAGAGCTGCTCGCTGGGTCGTTAGACACATGGCAGGTGTGAACTGCGAGAGAATACCACAATTTAAAATACTGACAAGAGCTTTTGTGAGTGATGTGAATCTAGGATATATTGTTTCCTTATGACAAAAGGCTAATTATAAAAATTGGTCCAATAACCTAAACTCTTGCAAAGGATCTGAGTTCGGTTCCCAGTATCCATGTTGAGCATCTCACAATCATCTATAACTCTAGCTCCAGGTGATACACCACCCTCTTAGGCACCTCACACGCTAGGCATTCTCATTCTCTCTCTGTCTCTCTGTCTCTCTCTGTGTCTCTCTCTGTCTCTTTGTCTCTGTCTCTTGCTCTCTGTAACTCTCTCTCTCTCTCTGTCTCTCTCTTTCCTGCCCTTCCCTCCTCTCTCCTCTCTCCCACATACACACCAATTTTTAATGTAAATAAATCTTTAAAAATTAAAATTTAAATAGCACCAGCTGCTACAACAGTAACAGAAAATAAATAAAAGCAAGACTGATAATACCTTGCAATGAGGTAACTATAGAGGGGCAGAAACTCTCACTTTCACACAAAATTCATATACCAGAAGCTAAGCTCACATGGTGCTTTATACCTGTAGAGGCAGCACAGAGGAGGCTGAGGCAGGAGAATTGCTGTTAGTTCCAGGCAGCCTGAGCTAGAGAGTGAGACTAATGACAATAATAATAATAACAGCAGTAGTAATAATAATAACAATAGTAGTAGTAGTAGTAGTAGTAGTAGTACACTTGCTTGGAAAACTGTTTGGTAATGCCTAGCCTAGGGAGATGACTAACCACTCAGGTATAGATGTCCACTCTGTACACAGGTACATCAAGAGACACATTTGTTTTTTGCCTTGGTCTTGACTTGGGTAATTGGTATACTTGTTTTTATACAGTGCTGTAGATTGGACACAGGGCCTTCCTTACCACATGCTAAGCCAGGCTCAGCTGAGCCACTCTTCCAACCCTGAAGAAAGAGCTCTTGGATTACTTGGCTATTTGTTTTACTCTTAGATCGAAACACCCAGGTACCCATTAACAATAAATTAAGCAAATGAACTGTAGACTCTTTTATAGTGGAAGATTTTAACCAGTGTGGAAGAAAACAAAACAAAACAAAACAAAACTTCATTAGAGATCTAGATAAATTTGGCAAATACATGGAGCATAGAAGCCAATCACGAAAGTATTCACACCGCATGATCTCGTTTACTATAAAATTCAAAGCAGGAAAATATTTAGCTGCAGAGTTTGCCAATGTGTGCCTAGTGCGAAAACTCTAAAGGAAACAAAGACATGACTGCGGTTATCTCTGAGGGGAGATGGAGGGTCGAGGAGAGCCTTTGGGATGCAGGCAGGAGTGGGATGCAGGGGAGCTGCATCAGTCTTTAGTTAGGCAAGACGTTTTTTTTGTTTTGTACATCTTGCATATATTTTAATTTCAAAGCTTAAAATATGCCATAAACCAGTTAGTGGTGGTCAGAGGCATGTTACTTCTAGCAAATGGCCGGCTAAACTCAGCCCTTTCCTTTTGCACTGGTGACTCTGCATTCTTTGCTAAAGCTTTCATCTCAGACTTCAGACTTTTGTGCAAAGCAAATTGTAAGGCTTTCAGAAGAGGAAGAAGAGCAAACATTTCAAGCCACGTGTAGTTTTAATTAACACTTCCTAAGTAGAGAGAATGTATCAGCTGCTCGGGGACTCCATGGGAGAGTGCTGCTTTGCAAGGACACCTGCAGAGGGAGTGCACATTCAACGCAGTGAGGCCCATCAGCTGAGGTCTGCCCTGTGGCAGCCACAGCTGGAATACCCAGGAAGTTATCATCCGACCACTGGGCCTCTTGCCATCCACAAAATATGGGGGCTAGAGAGATGGCTCAATGGTTAAAGTGCTTGCTCTGCAGGGGTAAAGACTTGGGGGTTGGATATTCAGAACCCATTTAAATGCTGGGTGGGTAGAAGGCAGGGTGTTCTTGTAATTCCACTCTCAGAAGGTAGACACACTGGCTACTGAGACTAGGCCTTCACACACACATAGAGACAGCTATATAATAAAGAAATGCACGTCCATCTGCTCCCAAGAAAGTGAAAGATACCAATGAAGCTGCAAGAGTTCAGGTATGGACTTTATGGATTTTTCTTTGTTTGTTTGTTTGTTTGTTTGTTTGTTTGTTTTTGTTTTGTTTTCAGTTGGTTGGTTAGTTTGTTTGTTTAGTTTTTTCCCCCCTGTGGGTTTGTTTTTAAACTGTGAACCAGGAAGGCATCTTGCAAATATAGAGGTCCTCTAGATTTGACTAATAGACCCTGATTCAATAAATAAAAGGATTATCACCAACTTTATGCCTCTTCATGTCTACCCACACAAATGTTTTCCCATAGGCAAGACAGGCAAACAATCATGGAAAACAGAAAATAAAATCAAAGAGCAAGCACGTGAAGCTGGAACTCTAGTGAAATAATTCTGGTTTTGTTAAGGTTGGGGCTTTATTTTAAGACTAAGGTCTTATGTATCTTAGGATGGCCTCAGACCCATTATGCAGTGGAGATGATCTTGAACTCCTGATTTTCCAGCTTCTGCCTACAGAAACTGCTAAGATCTTAGGTGTGTTCTGCCAAGTCTAGTTTCAGGCCTTGCTGGGCATTGAATCCAGGACTTCATGCATGCTAAGCAAAGATGCAAGGGGAAATAAAAGGGGCTGTTTTCATTTTATTGTTCTGTAATATGCACTTATTGTGTTGTGGGAAGGAGGCAAGCTCCTGTGTGAGGAATTAGCCCTCTCCTTCCACCGTGTCCAGAGATCGAACTCAGGTCATCAGACTTGCCAGGAAGAGCTTTTACTCACAGAACTGTCTGGCCAGCCCGTTGGCTGAAACTCATAAAGGTTCAAAACCCATGCCCTGACTTCTCAGCGGGGTGCCTTCCCAATTCATTGACCTCAGACAGAAGGAATGCGGGTCACACCTGCATACTTGAGGCTTAATTGATTTCTTCAGTTTTAATCATACTAGGTGGATGTTTATCCCCTATGCATGCATACTATGTGTCTGTGAATATATATGTGTATATATATATATATATATGCAGATATATATGTGTGTATATTTACATATATACATATACATACACACACACACACACACACACATATATATATATATATGTATATATATATATATATATATATATATATATATATATAAATAGATAAAGAGAGAGACCTGTCTGCAGCAAAGGATGTCAAGCCAATGGAATTTTTTTATTAGCTTATTCTTTATCGGTGTGGGTGTTTTGCTTGCTTGTATGTCTTTGTACTATGTGTGTTCCTGGTAGCAATGGAGGCCAGATGATGGCAATGGATCCCCTAAAACTGGAGTTACAAACGGTTGTGAGCCTCCATGTGGGTGCTGGGAAGGAAACTTGAGTCCTCTGGAAGGGCATCTATGGCTCTTAACCACTAAGCCATCTCTGCAGCATTACCAATGGCAACATGGATGTGTTTTCCACAACTGAACTATGAATCATGGGTTTTCTAAAAAAAGATGACTTCCTTTCTTGTAGTACATGCTAGCTGCTGAGATGAACTTTATGGTTGTGATGCTTTGAATATGCTTGTCCCACAGGGAATGTCACCGTTAGAAGGTGTGGCCTTGTTAGAAGAAGTGTGTCACTGCGGGGTGGGCTTTAGAGCCTCCTCCTATGTCAGGCTCTACCCAGTGCAGAAGAGAGCTTCCTCTCAGCTGCCTGCAGATGCCAGTCTCTTCTGGCGGTAGTCAGATTAAGATGCAGAACTCTCAACTCCTTCTCCTGCACCATGTCTGCCTGGACGCTGCCAGGCTTCCTGCCATGATGATAATGGACTGAACTTCTGAAACTGTAAGCCAGCTACAATTAAATATTGTCCCTTATAAGAGTTTGCCTTGGTCATGGTGTCTCTTCACAGCAATGAAACCCTAAGACAAATCTAATAGTTGAGGAAACAGCCTATTTCTTGATGCTAGATAGAACAGCATTTTAAAATAAGCTAAACACTAGAGGGTTTTCTAATAAAGATATTTCTCAGACTAGAGAAGCCTCCTGGGGAAAACCGTTTGAATGGACATAGTTTGACACACTTAAATCATAAAGCATTCAAGCCCACCACGAAGAAACAGTCTCTGAAGAACTCATGAGAAAACGAGCTGGATGTGTAAAAGAGATTTTCTGTGAACGTGAACACAGGAGTCAAAGCTAATGCTGAATAAGTGCCATTTTCAATGGAGAGTAGCCATATTATAATCCAGGTTCCTTCTTCTACGGAGAAGAGCATGAACGAGTGGGCCAGCTGAAAATTCATAAAGCAGTCCATTCCTCACAGGCCCACCTAATTATGTGAGGTTTTACTCAAGAATCACATGCTTCAATGCTCGTTTTCTTTGAACCGTTTTTTAAAAATGTTATCAGCCCCCAGGTCGTCCAACCCCTTTCCTCTAACAAATCAGCCTGTCATAGAAAAGGGAAGCTCTGAATGAACCCAGCTTTGAATTTCAAATGCTTCAATTTAATGCTGCCGTTTTGAGGTGAGATGAATTTGGCAGTGACCTTCTCATGCTTTCCCACTGAGGTGGTGGCCCAGCATAACCTTAATTAAGCATAGAAAACTCCCTGAAGAATAAGTCACTTATTGGGACTCATCGGCTCCCCCGTGGTAGAAAGACTTCTCTTCAGGAAACCTTTACTTAGCAGAACAATTACCATATTCTGTAAACCGATTGATTCCTCCTCATTGTGAGGATGGCAAATGCAAACAGAACTCCATATTTACTCATTTCATCGTCTAGAATCTTTGCTCGATGACCTCAGTGTTTTTTCCCTTGTGCATGAAAGAAAGACTATCACCAGAGTTTTCCACAACGGTTACTGATAGATAAAATTCTGATGAATGAAAAATTGGAAGTTCCCTTTACTTCAGTATGTATGTATGAATGTATGTATGTATGTATGTATGGATGGATGGATGGATGGATGAATGTATGTATGTATATATGTCTCCCCCCACTCGCTTGTGTGTGTGTGTGTGTGTGTGTGTGTGTGTGTAGTTAGTTTTGGCCCCACTATCTTTCTTCTTCATGGTAATTTCTGGCATTTGACAGCCATTGTATTAGTTACTTGTAACATATGGCTAATTGACTTAAAGTTGGGGAAATAATGAGCATGTTCCTAATATAATGTAATGTAATTATAATCCACTTCATAAACCTGAAGCCAAAGCCTGAGTGAGGAGAACGTGAGGGAAAGACGGCTGAGCCTAGGAAACATACAGTGAGTGTGGCACGTTGGAAATACTTCTAGAACTACTTGAATATTAGTTCCTCACAGAAGGGGAGTGAAGATGGCTGAGACAGATGGAGATCAGCCTTTATCCATGTGAAATGTGCAGGCTGCAGACCAGGCACCTGAAACCCAGACTCCTGAAGTTCACATAGATCTACGTAGTCCCGAATTCGTATTTCCAACAGGGCAGGTGCCATTTGCATCTTGGATGCTCTTATCCCCAGCACTCCAGTTATGGAGATTCATGTGCAGCCTTTTAGATGTGTGCTGTGAGTTCAAATGAGTTCTACAGCCATTACTTGCAACATGTCTCCTGGGAGTTGCCTCACCTGGGGGAAGGGGAAAGGTAGTCAATGAAACTCTGCCACTTAGAGCCATTCTTTAACTATGGTTTAACAGTGGTGCAGGGCACAGTGCAGGGGGCCAAAGAAGTCTACAGATGACAGGCAGCTAGGCAAGTACAACACTACCGAATTACTTAGTTTATTGTTTATTTTGAGATAGGTCTCTCTCAGTTGTCCAGCCTGACCCTGAAGTCAGTCTATGACCCAGGCAAGCATTAACCCAGCAATCCTACTGCCTCAATCTCCAGATATGTTTTCTTTCTCTTTAGGGAGTGATACCCAGATAGACAGTAGAAGCACAATGGGAGATAAGTCATGGGGCACGCATAAGAAGAGACTCAGGAGGCAGAGGCAGGCAGGTCCCTGAGGTCTAGGCTAGCCTGGTCTACAGAGTAAGACCCTGCCTCAAAAAGAGGAAGCTTAAAACTATAACTCCAGTCCAAGGAGATCTGATGCCCTCTTCTCATATGCCCTGGCACTAGGCATTGTAGGACAGTGGGCACGGGGGAATAAAGGAAGTGGGAGAAAACCCGCGTCCTGACAGAGTTCTGGTGCTCTGGGCAGGCAGACGTGGAAGGATTGCCGTATGCTTTCCACGCAGCCCCTGTGGGTGTCTGGCTGTGGGAAGCAATGGAACTCAGCTTGCCAGGGGGTGGACAAAGAGCAGTCCAAGGTCTCTGGGCCTCACTGAGGCCAGAGATAACAAACAGGTTCTCAGTCTTGGGACACCGAAGAAGAGCTGAGAACAAAATTGCCCACCCCACCCCCCAAACCCCCAGAGGCTGCTTGGCCATCCCCAGGGCTGAAGGGAGGAGAGGACAGGGAGAGAGTGGGCACTAGGTGGTTCCCACAAGGGCGAGAGGCCTTCATCCAGTCAGTAGCAGAAAGGACTTCTGGTGGGAGGTTAGATGCGGCTCTTTAGGGGAAATCCTATCCCATCACATGATGAGCAGAGACAGTCTATGGTTTTAGAACTTTATTGTAGAAAGGCAGGGAGAGAGAAGGTAAAAGGAAGAGAGAGGCTGGCCATGGCCATGTGAGAGAAGGGGGGAAAGAGGGAAAAAGGAGAGCTAGAGATGAGAGTAAGAAAGGTGAGAGTTTTAGAGAGAGGGGAGCCAAGCAGCTCCTTTTATAGTGGGCTGGGCTACCTTGCTGTTGCCAGGTAACTGTGGGGAGGAGCATACCTGGCTATAGTCACGTAACTGTGGGGGTGGAGTCTAGCCAGAATGCCAGGAGCTTGGGGCTTTATTTGCATGACTGATAGTTACAGAATTGTGGAACTGGGGGCTCTGTGGGGTCAGGCACTTGTCTCTGGGAACGTGGCTCACTTCTGTCCCTTGTAGAGTTTTCTACTGGGTCTCTGGAGCAAGCCTCATTCAACCAAAACAGGCTGCCTTTCACCGCCCCACAAGGCATGACGGACAGACATACATGCTGGCAAAAGAACCATACACATAAAATTTAATTTACAAAGTAAAATTAGAGGCGAATCACATGTTAATCTCAGGGCATTAATAATGGGTAGCCTTCATGCTCCATTCTCGGCAACTGACAGGTCATCCTGACCAAGTATCAAAAGAGAAATATCTGAATCAAATGACTTCGTAGATCAAAAGAATTTAACAGATTTTCACAGTGTTCCATCCAGATACTGAGGAATACACATTTCTTCAAGCAGCCCATGGGACTTTCTCCAAGATAGGTCATATATTGGGGCAAAACCAGGTCTTAGCAAGTAAGAAAGACTGAAATAATTCCTTGTATTCTATATGATCACAAAGAAATTAAATAGCTAAGATATGGAACCGGCTTCAAAGTCCATCATCTGATTAATAGAAAATGAAAAATGTGGTGTGTATATACAAGGGAATTTTCCTCAACTATAAAAAAGATAAAATTATGAAATTTGCAAGAAAATTGAAGGAACTAGAAAATATTATATTGTCTCAGGGTTTTATTGCTGTGAAACAATGACCACAGCAATCCTTATAAAGGAAGACATTCCACTGGGGTTGGCTTATAGTTTCAGAGGTTTAGACCATTATCATTATCAGGCAAGAAACATGGCAGCCTGCAGGCAGACACAGTGCTGGAGAAGGAGCTCAGAGTTCTATATCTTGATCCACAGGCAGCTGAACACTGTTACACTACACCTAACTTGAGTATGAGACCTCACAACCTGCTTCCACAGCGACACGCTTCCTCCAACAGTGCCACACCTACTCCAAGGCCACACCTACTCCCACAAGGCCACAGCTCCTAAAAGTGCCACTCCCTATGGGCCAAGCATTCAGACACAGGGGTCTATGGGGACCCAACGAATTCAGACCACCACACACACTAAGTGATGCAACCAAAGCCTAGAAAGACAAGTGCCCAATGTCCTCTTTCATACGTGATTGTAGCTTTGGATTTTTGGAGTTGTGTGTTTAATTTCACATATCTGTAAAGATAAGAAAACTAGAAAGAGCCCATGAAAATCGGAGGAAAGGAGGCATTGAGGGTTGAGAAGGAGATAGCAGAACACATATATGCTCTGGGGCAGGCAGGCAGTTAAAAGCTTAATTGGGGATTGAGATGGAGGACAGGAGAGAGGAGGGGATAATAATAGAGTAACCAAAACTAAGGAGGCACAAAAACCCTCACAGAAACCCAACATTGTGTAGGCTAACTAAAAAAATAAAATAAGAAGTTTTAACAAAGATACTTCATGGCTAAATATTATTTCCCCCATGGTTATTAAATGAAAATCTCAGTGCCAGACCTCCAAACAACGTAGACAATTGAAATTGTTCTTGGGTGCTCACAGAACTAGATGGTAAACCCCTACTGCTGAGGACACAAATTATTTTGATTGTTGGACACAGAGAATCCAAGCTGGAGCTAATCAGAAATGTCCTCCCTGTTGATTGGCTTTCTTTGGGGGAGAAAAGTTATCAATGGTATCATCCAGCAGCAAACCCCAAACACTAAACCCTGACCTGTTGAGAGACACAGGCCCGCAAATGCAATAGTGGCACAGAGGTTACAGGGGCAACCACCTGCACTCGGATTTCATCCCTGCTCTGCAGGAGCAAATTCATGTGTGGTACTAAAGACCTAGTCAAAAGCCCATGACTAGAAAGGTCATAGGCCCTTTAGCCCTTGTCAAAATGCTAAGGATAAATGACTACTGAGTGTTCAGCCCTAAGGAGGACATCTGTATCAACAATCATCATCCTTCTACTGTGTCACCCCACCACTTCACAATGTGACACAAGACTCAGGGGGCACTAAGGAATAGGGAATGGAAAAAACGGAAGAGTCAGAAGAGGAGGAGGAGGAGTCCTGTCTGTGAAATGTCTTCTGGAGGTGACCTGGCCATTATACTCATAAACTCACTGCAGCTGTGGTCACCTGCCCAAGATCAAGACACCAAGGCAGCAGTAGTTGGGCCTAAAAACAAAACAGGACAGAGCGGGGAATGTGTTGGATGTGTTGGAGGTTGTCTGGGAGGGTGGGGAGAGAGTTGGAGGTATAAATGATCAAGCACATTATATATATGTGTGTATGTATTTGTGTGTGTATGTGTGTATATACATGTGTATGTGTGTCAAAAATAAATAAAAGGGTTTTTATACATTTTTAATCATGGTGGAAAAGATTAGTGTGTGAGAGAGCTAGAACGGTGTCATGAGAACCGACCTTCTATACCATGACTACAGGTTGAGTGACCTTGACACCTAGATCCATGGACTGACTCGGATCTAATCTCTCCTTTCAATCTTCCCCTTTCCGTGGGGTGGGTGGTGGGAGGGAGGCATATGCTTCCATATCATCGCAGCACTGGATGTAACATCGTGACTTATTTGACCCATGAGACGTCAGCAGAAGTAACACATGCAAAATCGAGAGCTGTGTTACAGGGTTTTTCATCTGTGTGTTGCTTGGAAGACCCCGTGACCCGAGGCAGGAGCTCCAGCTGACCAATAAGCACATGAGCAGTAAATTACCTGCTTATTGTCTCCCAGTGTCCTCAGCTGCAGGGTTTGTGGGAGTCTGCCCAGAGCTGATGCAATGAGAATTGGACTGAGTGGGTTCTGATGACACCAAATCGTCCCTGGGATTCATTCGCACTAAGCCAGTCTCTTGCCAACCTTGTAGTGCTAGTAAACTGACTGGAAGGTGGATATTTAACTCGTGTGTAATAGCAAGTCCTCCCGTCCAACTGTTTTTAAGTTGTGTTGCTTTCAGGTGGAAATCAGAGGTGTGATTTATTTGGATGTAGCAATAAAGCAGCCACCTGTCTCTGCTGCGACCACCAGAGCATTTGAAACTTTCCTCCTGTGTTTATAAACGTGGAGAAGAGCCTCTCCTCACATCATTTATTCTGGGTTCTCTCAATCATCACATCATCACAGCTGACACGCCAATCACTCTGGTTGAGAAATTTTCTAAGTGGTGGTAAAGGAGGAGCAGATTGCAAAAGAGGGAAATCTTCCGCAATGGCCTCTTTAGTCAGCAGACATCTGCATTTATAATACATATATAGCACATATATGTATACATATATACACATATGCATGATTGCAAGATGGGGAAATCTCCCTCAATGGCCTCTTTAGTCAGCAGACATGTGTATTTATAATACATAAATATATAGCACATATATGTATACATATACACAGATGTGCATAACATCTTTAAGAAATAGATGCATGTCACTAGGCATAGTGTTCCAGAGTCTTCTAGGCTCAGCAGACTCAGGCCTCCACTTTCCCTTGCCCATGCATTAACCTATGACCCTTTAGGGTCTTTTCTTCAATATTCACCCAGGAAGGGTGGTAGCCTCCTTGATCTACTAGGCCAGTGGTTCTCAATCTTCCAGATGTTGTAGTGACACCACCACCACCACAAAACAGTCACCACAAAATGATTTTGTTGCTACTTCATAACTGTAATTGTGTTAGTGTTATGAATTGTGACATAAATATATGGTGTGCATAGCTTCTGATACTGGACCACAGGGGGGTCTCGACCCACATGTTGATAACCACTATATTAGAGCCAGGCACAAAGATGGTACACACGCGTTGTTTCAGCACTCGGAAGGTGGAGGTGGGAAGATCAGGAGATCAGGGTCTCACTCACCTCTATATCCTAAGAGGCTAGCCTAAGATACATGAGGCTTTGTCTCAAAAATAAATGCAGGATGGATACATTTTTTTTCAGAATGAACTAGAATGAGAAAACCAAAAGTGTCAGAAAGTGAGAGAGAAATCAGAAGACTTTTAAAGTCAGTAGTTCAAGACCGATAGAAGTACCCTACTTGTGACAGGTATTCTACTAGGAAATGGTCATACTGAAAGTGAAATGTCTGACCTCCAAAGTCCATGGGGCAATAAAAATGTACCAATTCTGTATAAGAAACCTGGGAAAGCATATAGAAGAAAACTACTGATGTTGGCCAAGTTCCTAGGTGGAGCTCTAATCTCCTGTCTCTTAACAGGTGACCTTATTTTCAGATGGAAAGATTAAAAATATCTGTACTCCAGCTGAGGTCATTCTAGGTTATGATTAGAATGGTCAGGAGACACGCTTACACAGTAAGAAGACTGTGGTTGTGTACATGTAGACGTGTAGGTATCACTGAAACACTTTCAAACCAAGAAGACCAAAGCTTGCCAGAAGCCCTGCAGAGTCTGGAGAGAAGGCAGGGAACAGATCAGTTCTCACAGTCCTCAGACAGAAGCAATCGCTGCAGACACCTTGACATCAATCCTACAGAACTGTGATTAAAAATAAATGCCTTTCATCTAAGTCATCAAGTGTGTAGTAGTCAATTGCAGCTGCCTAGAAAACTTGCACCCGTGCCTTGACAGGAATTCCACAAATGGTCTTGTTTGGTTGTAAGCCCAGTTCCATACATGCTTTAGAAGCGAACACTTAACAAAGTACCCCAAGGCTTAAAAAATAAACAAACAAATAAACAAATAAACAAATAAATAAATAAATAACCATATCTAAAGCAAATTCTTTGTATCTTTGAGTGGCAGACCAAGACAAACGCCCTTTGCTCCTGTGTACTTCCAACCCTACTCGGTCCTCCAGAGCCACTCACATGTCATGGTAATGACTCTGTCGTGGTAATGACTCACCCGGCTCCTTTCTGCTCTTCTAATTTTCAGACATTTGTTTTTTCATCTGTCAATTCAGCCCCACCCCAAGTACCAAATCTTAAGGTATTTCTGTTATGAGAATGTTTAATAAGCTCTGTTCCCCTGGGTTAATCATCTATCTAATTTGCTTGGACAATGATCAAACACTGTCCTATTTAAGATTTTTTTGTGTGTGTGTGTGGTGTTTTTAGTGGCCAAGCCCCCACTTTTGGGGCTGGACCCAACTACCAGGTCACATGGGCAGCCACAAGTCTACCTTCCCCATTCCCTACATGGCTCTCCTGCTGGCACCTGCCCTGACTGTCTGTGCCAGCCTGGTGGCTCTGCCCATTCTCTGGTTCTTTGACTCCTCTGCTCTGACCAGTCTAGCCACTAACTAAAGCCTCTGTCTAAGCTGTTTATGTCACAATAACTGCAGAGGCTCCTTAGGCAAAATCTCTTTCCTTCTGGTCAAGAGAACAAAAGGTCTGGCCTGAGCAGAGACCTAACATAGCAACTTACCTGAAACATGAAAGTTAATGCAAGCGGGTGGGTGGTCAACTGTCTGGGTAATGGACCAGCCTCCAGGAAGGTGGGTTCACCTGAAGCCACACTGAAGAAATAGAACAAATAACTCCCTTTGGTAAGGTGGTGTACTCTTCCCCCCCCCTATCCCTGCCCCTAGCATGGTTGATTACAGAGCAGTAGCCATGTAACTTTCTAAGTCTTCCCACCTCTCTGAATTACCGAAAAAAAAAATTATACCTTTTCTTCTGTCTCTTCCCTAAGCATGCTTTCCCTGATTCTTTGGGCTTCCTTCTTTCTCTAAAGCTTGCTCCCCTACCATGTGGCTGCTGTCCACCGTGTGGCTGACCTCCATGCAAGCTCGCCACAGTCAGCATGGCGTTATCTCTTTATTTTCTCCTTCCACCTCTGGGCAGCTGCCGAGACTTACAGCTTGCCTGTCCTGGGTTTTTTCTTTTAAACCCTAAGAAAATTGTCCTTGAGATTCCTTTTGAGTCCATTTGTAGATTCTTTTATTAACAAAATTAAGAACTTCAATAGGGACCTAAATCCCCACCCCTAAATCCCCACCCCCACCCCTGTCCCAGTAACACAAGGTGATTCTTGTGAACTCTCCCAAATATCCCATAACTGTTGCCTTTCTACTAACCTGAGAAGACTGTATTTTCTACCTTTTGTCTATTTGTTTTAAGACAGGGCCTCCATGTCGTGCATGTTGGTGTCAAACAGTAACTTTGGACTGCTTCTCTTACCTGTATCCCCTGAGATTACAGGTTTATGGCATCTTATCTGGTTACATATGGTGCTGGAGATCAGACCCAAGGTTTTCTGTGTGTCAGAGAACTACCGGACCAGCTAAGCTACGTCCCTAGCCCCATTTTCCATTTTTAAATGAATAATGTACTCTTGATCTCATGGCATGCTGTCAGCGTGAGCTAAGTCATACTGTGGTGCCACGAAGTGCTACAGCTCAGCGGCTGAAACAGTCGAGACTTTTTTTTTCTATCTTCTGCTATATTTTGAGTCAGTATAGGCAGATGTGGAAAATATGGGATCATGAGAAGCAAACAGGCAAGAAGCAAGAATTCCATCTGAATTAATACCACTTACTGTAAATATTCCAGACATTTTATGTTAAAATAGCAACGAGAATTAAACCCTGAATGTGTGGGACCTTGAGTAGAGCCTCATTCTTTCCCTCAGATGTGGCCTGAGAATCTCAAACACAACTTTGTACCATTCCCATCCCTTTATCTGTGTGGATTAGATTAACTGTTGGACTAGATTAACTACATTAGCCCTGCAAGCACCCCTCAAGAACTGCCCAGTGAGAAGCTAGTAAAATTGAAACTCACCAAAATCCTACATTTGACTAATAAAAACAAACCTGGAGTCTTGTTTTCTTTTTGCATGTGTCTATGTGTGATGAACAGCAGTGTGTGTGTGTGTGTATGTTCACATGATTGGACACATGCGTGTGCGGTGTGTGTATATGCACACGGAGGCCGGAGATCAGCATCCAGACCCTTCCTCGCTGACTCTCACCATATTCATAGAGACGGAGTCAGTCTCTCACTCTGCAGTTCGCTGCTTCAGTTCTCTAGCTAACCAGCTTGCTCTCTTGTCTCTGCCTTTGGCACCCTGGAATTACAGATACGCCACCACAGCCACCTGGCATTTCACAGAGATTCTTGGAATCTGAACTCTGCTCCTCATACTTGTAAAACACATACTTTCCTGGCTGAGGTACCACCCTAGCCCAGGGCTCTCTTACTTCCTTACTTCCTTTCTTCTGACTTGCTTTACACTAACCCTCAGGTTTAAGCCCACATCGAAATACCTTTAATAAAATCTCCAGTTCTATTTCATTAACTGGCTGGTCCTGAAATGATTTTCAGTGTCCAAGCCACAAATCCCTGTTTTAGCTTCAGATTAGGTCCCTAAAACTCAAGCAGATATTCTCGGGATAACAGTGGGGAGATGAACATCCTGTGCCTGTACCCTAAAACACCGAGGCCCTAATTATGCTTAATCAGCTGGTGTCCGTTAAGAGTCAGCTCTGGATCCTCTGTTCTCCTGTGCCATGGCTGATAAGCATTGCAGCAGAGGCGTAAGGGGAAAAGCTGCAAGCATGAGCTTTGCTCTGAGCATGCGCAGGTCTAGAGGCGCTCACTTCGCTTCCGCTTTACGCCCACTGGCTAGGAAATCAATCGTTGAGAATTTGGAAAAGGGTATATAAGGGCTTCCACACTTGACAATGATTTTGTTTGTTGTTGTTTTTGAGTCAGGGTCTCATTTTCCCAGACTGACCTCTAACTCACTAAGTAGGAGGCTGACCTTGAACTCATGATCTTCCTGCCTCCACCTCCCAAGTGTTAGGGCTAGAAGCGTATGCCACCAGGCCTGATCATTATTTAGCTTAGCTTGAATGTTATCAAGGTCTTTCTTCTTGTTCACAGATTTCTAGATTAAAATAACATAGTTGCAGTGTGTTCGCCAGTTGCTAAACCTGAGACACGTTCCAGGAATGAATATTCTATATTGAAATAAAATGTTTCCTTTTCAACAACCGGTTAGCTGTGTCAGCATCTCAAACTGCCTGCACTATTGTGTATGTGTGCACGCATGTGTACATGTGCGTGTGTACATGTGTGCGTGTGTGCATGTGTATGTGTGTGTGATTGTGTGTGGCAATGGGGGCTGGGGGGGGATGAAGGCCAGAAATGGGTATCAGGTCCTCTGCAGCTGAGTGACAGGAGTTTATGATCTCCCCGGTGTGAGCTATGGTCTTCTATAAAGGGCAGCAAATGTTTCTAAACACTAAGCCACTTCTCCCTACCCATCTCCGCAGTATTTATGTTGGTTTTGCTCAAGCCAAAACATCTAACTTCTTTACTACATTTCTCTCCTCCCTAAAGCTTATTTCTACCCTGAGGGAAATAGGCAGCTGAATCATGGGTTGCATCATTTAGCTGCCCTATAAGCCTATAAAGTAAGAGAAAGGTAAAAAAACTGGATTTCCTAGTCATTGGTTCCTTGAGAGAATAACCGTAGGAAAAAACTAAAATCATTGCTTTTGGTAATCTGTGAATTTCAATCATATATATTTTAAGTACAAAAAGAGAGATTATTTTATAGATTTTATAGGAAGATGCTCACACATTTCATGTGACACACACTTTAGTAACACGAGCCACCCCCAGTGAGGGCAGCTGCAATAGGAGGTCCAACAGCCACCCACAGAACGGAGGACTCCCCTTGCCTTTATAGCCATGGTTCTCAACCTGTGGGTCGAGAACCCTCTGTGGGTTGACCAACGTCACATATTGAGTATTCTGTTTAGGTTATGATCTATAACACTAAGAAATTACAGTTATGAAGGAGCAAATAAATTTTATTTTATGACTGGCGATCACCACATGAGGAAATGTGTGAAAGGGTCACAGGGTAGGAAGGTTGAGAACCCCTCTTTTATAGGCTGCAGTGGGGAGGTGTCATGAGTTCAGTCCTTAGGAGAAGGTGTTGAATAGGGGGCCTTTTTTCCAGTTGCCTTGGGCCTGGGCATTGGGAAGCTTAATTCTTTCACCCTGTGCTACCTTGGAACCAGTTCATGCTAAGAGTTTAACAGAACTCAAGTTGCCTTAGAAAGATGGGAGAGGAGCTACAGAGAGGCTAAG
>LR749521.1:755727-807735 GCA_902729485.2 Mus minutoides
TAGGCTAACCCCCTCTACAGGGGCAGCATCTGTGACTACAGGGAGGCTAGGCTAACCCCCTCTACAGGGGCAGCATCTGTGACTACAGGGAGGCTAGGCTAACCCCCTCTACAGGGGCAGCATCTGTGACTACAGGGAGGCTAGGCTAACCCCCTCTACAGGGGCAGCATCTGTGACTACAGGGAGGCTAGGCTAACCCCTTTACAGGAGCAGCATCTGTAACTTTGATGTCATTTATTTCCCACAGGTAACTCAAACTTTGCAGTTACTGTTTCTAAAGAATTCAAAACTCTTGACTGCATAATGAACTTAAACAAATGGGAACACTTGAATAACAGACCTGTTTCTGAAAGCTTTTCTTTGTGAACATTCTATCAAAGGAGATGGGAAGTTTCACTGAATTGCAACCTGGAAATTTTATTTTTCCTTGCTTTTCTTTTATAAATCTATAATTATAAAATCAACTTCAAAGGATAGGTTTTTAGACTAACACTTCATAAATTAACTGCATTTCTTCTTTGCCATATGCCTTATTATTAAATATAATTTGCAATTGTGACTTCATATAAGATAATGTTTTACATCTGAATTGAAAAGTATTTGCTGAAAATAAAAATAAGTTTAAAAAACTCTCTCATACATATGTGTATAAGTGCGTGTATGTGTATGTGTGTATATGTATATATAAGTATATGTGTGTATGTCCATGTATATATGTGTGTGTATGTCCATGTATAGGGGTGTATGTATATATGCATGTGTATGTCTGTGTGTGTTTGTGTGTGTATATATGTGTGTGTGTCAGTCTGTAGGTAAATGAGTGAATATGTCTGTGTATATGCATATGTATATATATGTCTGTACATATGTATATGAGTACATGTATGTTTGTGTGTGTCTGTGTATGTGTGTAAGTGTATGTCTATATGTAAATGTGTGTATATGTCTGTATATATGCACATGTATATATGTGTATGTATGTATGTGCACATGTACATGGTATATGTCTGTGTATATGTATGTGGCTGCATGTATGTGTGTGTATATATGTGTGTGTTTTACAAGTTTTTAAAAAGAAAAAGCTGGGAAGATGGCGGAGAGACAGGTTCTGATATGGGATGGCCAAGGCCATTTTCTTGGCCGCCTGGCGGCCATTGTGGCCAAGCAGGTACTTCTAGGCCGGAAGGTGGTGGTCGTACACTGTGAAGGCATCAACATTTCTGGAAATTTCTACAGAAACAAGTTAAAGTATCTGACCTTTCTCCAGAAGCGGATGAATACCAACCCCTCCCAAGGCCCCTACCACTTCCGAGCTCCCAGCCGCATTTTCTGGCGCACTGTTCGAGGCATGCTGCCCCACAAGACTAAGAGAGGCAGGCTGCCCTGGAGCGCCTCAAGACCAAGAGAGGCCAGGCTGCCCTGGAGCGCCTCAAGACCAAGAGAGGCCAGGCTACCCTGGAGTGCCTCAAGACCAAGAGAGGCAGGCTGCTCTGGAATGCCTCAGGGTGTTGGATGGGATCCCTCCACCCTATGACAAGAAAAAGCAGATGATGGTCCCTGCTGCCTTCAAGGTTGTTCTGCTGAAGCCTACCAGAAAGTTTGCTTACCTGGGGCGTCTGGCTCATGAGGTCCAGTGGAAGTACCAGGCAGTGACAGCCACTCTGGAGGAGAAGCAGAAGGAAAAGGCCAAGATGCACGATCCGGAAGAAGAAGCAGATCTTGAGGCTACGGAAACAGGCAGAAAAGAATGTGAAAAAGAAAATCTGCAAGTTCACAGAGGTTCTCAAGACCAATGGACTCCTGGTGTGAACCCAATAAAGACTGTGCCTCAAAAAAGAAGAAGAAGAAGAAGAAGAAGAAGAAGAAGAAGAAGAAGAAGAAGAAGAAGAAGAAGAAGAAGAAGAAGCTGTCTTTTTAGAGTTATACAATTATACAAAATCTCTAAGGCCATTCACAAAGGTGAAAAAAATCTAATTCAGCATTATACAAATGAGAGCAGTTTGTGGCTTTACTCCCTGCAGACTTTTTCCACTTTCAAATCTCTACTCTTCTGTAGTTTTCTCTCTATTTACAAAGATCAGCTGACGATTTCTTAGAAAGTTATAAATGTTCATGGTTAGACTGCTTCTCCATGTGTGTGCTTGTGCTCATGGTATTATTTCCCCCCACCCCCACTCCTCAGCACCCTTCATGGTTCTTTAGTGTTACCTTGGTTTTGTGAGCAGGGACCCTCTACCTGGTATTCTCACTCCTGAAATTTTGAGTTTTCCAGAACCTTCTCTCTGCCTCCTTGCCATTACACATTCCACCACCCAGCAACACCAAGGTCTTACAAGCTGAAAAACCTCTCACCTTGTTCCAGAGGCCTTGGTGGGGCTGGAGCAGAACAGAGCTGCTCTTCCCAGTGTAGCAAAGCTGACACTGACCGGCTGCTGACTTAAAACAGACCTAAGCCATGTTTCTGGGAAAATAAAACCAAAACCCTGAGCACAGTTGCTCATCCCTTAATCCTAGCACTTGGGAGGTAGAGGCAGGACGATCCAGAGCCCAAGGTCACCTTTGGGTACACATTGAGTCTGAAGCTGGCCTGGGATCCTGTTGACCTATGTCCCTTTGTCTTGTGTGTGTGAGAGAGAGTGTATGGTGTACATGCCTGTGTGTATGTGAGTTCACAGGAGTCCACACTCACGCACCTGTGAGGAGAGGCCAGGGTTGATGTTGGAGCTCTTCCTCCGTCACTCTCTATGTTGTCTGCTGAGCTGCATCTCTCGCTCCCTCCAGGGACCCCTAATTCACTAATGTAGTGAGTCAGCTCAGCTTGCTCTATGCACTCCCCTGTCTCTGCCTCCCAAGTACTGGAATTGGAATTAAGTAATGGCATTCATGTGGTTGCTGGAATTCCCAAGACATGCCTGGCCAGCAAGTACCTGCTCTGCATTCATACCTTCCCCATGATTTTTTTCTAGACAAAGGGCACTCTCGAACTCCTGTTGGATCTGAAATTAACTAGAAAAAAATAGGGTTTGTTTGTTTTTTTTCCAAATCGTGATAAAGCTAATCTGCTTCTTTAAATTTTTCTTTCTTTACTTTTATGGATTTACTTATATGATTATTATTTCAGTCCTGGAGACAAAACCCCAAGGTTCATGCTTGCCAGGAAAAATGATGTTGCTGTAGCCACAGTACTCTACTACTGACGCTCCACCCCCACCCCCCATTTGACTCTTAAGATCTTATGGGTAATACCAGTTAGGTTTGGACATTCTGTTTGTCTTATTCTTTTGTTTTGTTTCTTAGTTTGTTCAAAATCGAGAAGGGAGGAGACTGCAGAGATAGCTCAGGAACTAAGAGTGTTTTCTATGCAACCATGAGAATACAAGTTAGGATCCCAGAACCCATATAACAAGCCAGATGTCTCACAAATGTCTGTGTTTTTATCTCTAAGGGATCTGACACCTTCTTCTGGCCTCTGTGGATGCATAGGCCTTCACCATTGGTATAAAAAAGCATATATGTACACTCACTCAGACATACACAAACTTACAAATGAACAAAATAAGTCTCCAAAGAGGCTAGAGAGAGGGCTCAGTTGTTAAGATCACTTGTTGCTCTCACAGAGGACCTGAGTTTGGTTCTCAGCACAGGTCCAGTCATGGAATTTTCAATCCTCCATAAGATGCCTGTTCCAAGGGATCCAACACCCTCTTCTGAATTCCCCTGGCACTGGGCACACCACACATGATGCACATACATGCATGCAGGCAAAACATCCACACACACACACAATAAAACAACTATTTTTTTAATGTCCAGAGGAGAAGAAGACAATAGACCTCACTAGAGACCACAAGATGGGTGAGTTGACCACCAACATTGAAAAGTGAAACAAAAAGAGTCAAACTAGGAAACAGAGGGGAGCTGAGACATTGATGGAAAGGCTCCTGGTGAGGCTGGGGCAGGTTTGAGACTGTGGTGCACAGTAGGACATTTTGAACATAGTGATCTGTAGAGGTTTGCATTTATGAAGCTGTTTGACCACCAGGCTCGTGGTTTTTAGCCATTACAGTTGGGGAGTGAAGCTTTGAGTTCTGGGTCAGATGCAATGGTCACTACAATAATGGGGGTTTCGCTTTTTGTTTGTTGGGTTTGCCTGCCTGCCTGCCTGCCTGCCTGCCTGCCTGCCTGCCTGCTTGCTTTGATGTAGGATCTCATGATAGCCCAGGCTGGCTAGCCTAGAACTAAACACATAATCAAAAGTGACCCTGATCTACAGAAGCAAAGTGTATTTTCTATCTTTTCTATGAAACCCCTCATAGACCACTCAGGGAACCAAAAAAAAAAAAAAAAAAGATATAGGGAAAAAAATGTGTACTATAATTCACCAGTGCCAGGCAGTGGTGGTGCACACCTTTAATCCCAGCACTTGGGAGGCAGAGGCATGCGGATTTCTGAGTTCGAGGCCAGCCTGGTCTACAAAGTGAGTTCCAGGACAGCCAGGGCTATACAGAAAAACACTGTCTTGAAAAACCAACCAAACAAACAAACAAAAACCAAAACAAAACAAAACAAAAAAACTACAATTCACCATGTGAATCTTATACACAAATATGCAAGCCATAATTTTAGAAAGAGGAACCACACAATGCCAGCTGCTAGAGTTTACCACACAGCTCAATGTTTCGTTCTTATACAAGTGTACTGGCTGGTTTTGTGTGTCAACTTGACATAAGCTGGAGTTATCACAAAGAAAGGAGCCTCCCTTGAGGAAATGCCTCCATGAGATCCAACTGTAAGGCGTTTTCTCAATTAGTGATCAAGGATGGGAGGGCCCATTGTGGGTGGTGTCATCTCTGGGCTGGTAGTCTTGGGTTCTATAAGAAAGCAAGCTGAGCAAGCCAGGGGAAGCAAGCCAGTAAAGAACATCCCTCCATGGCCTCTGCATCAGCTCCTGCTTCCTGATCTGCTTGAGTTCCAGTCCTGACTTCCTTTAGTGATGAACAGCAGTGTGGAAGTGTAAACTGAATAAGCCCTTTCCTCCCCAACTTGCTTCTTGGTCATGATGTTTATGCAGGAATAGAAACCCTGACTAAGACAACAAGCCAAGGAACCCTCACTTAAACCACTCAGGGCACACGTCTCAAAAGTGAGATTTAAAACATCATAATAATTTTTTAATGTTTTTCTTTCCCTATGTTTCTCAGCCTGGCCTGAGATTTTAAGTTAGACAAATGGTTTGTGTTCACTGAGCCCCTAAGATGTCTCTAACTTCCAGTCATTTACTATGCAAAGTTGCACCAAGGAAGAGAACGGCAAGGGACTGGTTTCCACAGCATCCCATAGGTTCTATTGGTGGATTCAGATCACTGTGACTAGAGACTCTCAGATTAGCTCTGGATGTCAGTATCACAAGCGGTAGAGGAACTTCCCACAAACAGGTTTGCTCCTTCTACGGGGCTCAAGGAAGTGAAAATCAGAAGTGTTCAATATAGCATACAAGATAGAAAAGCTCTTCAAATGAGAGGTGGTAGCATTGAGTGCCACTGTTTCTAAGGGCTGGATTTCGAGATGTCTCACATACCATTCTCTAGAAAAATAATAGAATGCAAATACTGGGGAGCTGGAGAGATGGCTCAGCAGTTAAGACCACTGACTACTCTTCCAAAGGTCCTGAGTTCAAATCTCAGCAAACACATGGTGGCTCACAACCATCCGTAATGAGATCTGATGTCCTCTTCTGGTGTGCCCGAAGACAGCTATGGTGTACTTAGATATAATAATAAATAAATCTTTAAGAGAGAGAGAGAGAGAAGAGAGAGAGAGAGAGAGAGAGAGAGAGAGAGAGAGAGAGAATGAAAATACTGGGTTCTGCACCACAGCCCCTGTAAAAGCACAGAGCCAAAGATATGTCCTTTCTGAGCAGTCTTATCCAATTAAGACTCTAGACTGAGAGCCAGATGTGGTGGGGCACAACTGTCATCCCAGGACTTGCGAAGCTGTGATAGGAAGATCAGAAATCCAGGATTGTTCTCGGCTACACAGCTAGTGCAAGACCAGCCTGAGCTACGTGAGACACTATCTCAAAAAGTTAAAAGTTCTCAAGCCATTGTGACTTTTGTTTCAGCACTCCAGAGGTAGAGGCAGAGGATCACCACAAGTTTGAAACCAGCCTCGTCTACATGCTAAGTTCCTAGCCAAGGGTACTTAGTGAGACCTTGTGTAAAACAGTAATGTTAAGTTAATTAAAAATATGAAACTAGACTCATTTCATCGCCTAAGCAATTTTGCTCACCACAGAATTTCATTTCATACATGAATTAGGTCACCACTTCTCTAGCCTTTTCAGGTCAGTCTTGCTTTTCATATCTAAGCAAGATGGATCAGGCCTCCACCCAAGAGATTTCAGGCATATAGCCCCTCCCTGGACTTCATGAAAACACACAGCAAATCCTTGAGTGTTTCACAAATCCATCCTGAGTGTTTTGGGTCAACCCCTTCTGGGTTGTTGACTCAAATCTTTCCATAGATACATAGATGCCTTCGGAGATGTAGAAATAGAATCCCCTCGTTTTAAATGCAGAAGACACTGCCAAGCAGCGGCTTAGCATACTTTCCTAAGGCTTGAAGAAGTTGTACAGGATTTAACAAAACAGTAAGTGTGTGCTGCTCACCGGGAACCTGGAGTGATGAGCCTTTTCACAGATGTCCCCTGGTGACCCTGTGGTGGTAGGAACTAAACCTGGGACCTGAGAGTGTGGGGGAGGTGCGCTCTCACAAGCAATATCTGCAGTCCTAGTTTTGTTTTGACTTTTTAATTTTGAGATGGGTTACAATCCTCCTGTGTCAGCCTTCCAAGTAGCTTACAGTTTGATTACAGTTTCCGTGTCTCGGACTGTGTGCTCTTGATTTCTCTTGGCACATTACCAGCCTCTTAATCATGTCTAAACAAAAGTCTCTTCCACTCTTTTGTCTAAAAAGTACCAAATTCTCCATCTCAAGGTCAGTCAGAGAAGGCAAAGCCAAGTCGGTGTAATTAAAATCTCTTCCGAAAGGCATGTAGTCCCCAAAGAATTTATAACAGACTGAGAGGTCTATTTCTGGATGACTTTATCAATGGTGTTCCCTCAGGATCATGGTGAGCACTTAATTTACAAATACCCAGTTTGCTAAGATGTTATTTATAAAGCTTCCTTCCTTTTGGATTAAAAAAAATCAAATTATTGTTCAATTTGGTGGCATACACCTTTCATACCAGCACTTGGGAGCAGAGGTAGTGGATCTGTGTGAGTTCAGGTCTAGCTAGGGTTACATAGTGAACCCCTGTCTAAAATAATAAGAGTGATGATGATGATGATGATGATGAGGAGGAGGAGGAGGAGGAGGAGGAGGAAGAAGATGGTAAAGTACTATTGTTGCAAGATGTGGTAGTATAACTCTGGACTACCAACTGTTGGGAAGTGGGAGCAGTAGAATCAGGGCTTAGTAGGTAAAAGCTCTAGCTAAGCAGTCCCGATGACCTAAGTAGGATCCCAGAACCATCATAAATAGAGGACAAAACCAAGCTCCACAGACTTGTCTTCACCCCTCCATACACGTGCTGCGAGTGCATCCTCACACACGTGAGTGCGTGTACACACACACACACACACACACACACACACACACACACACATACACACACACACACACACACACACACACACACATACACAGGAGGGAGGGAGGAGAGAAGGGGAAAAAAGAAATGTATGCTCTCCTAGAGTCCACAGTCCTAGATTCTCTCCATAACATTAACTTTATTTTTAAAGAACAGTTATTTTCTTTGTGACTCTTCCTTTTTGTAGGTAGAAGGACAATGCGGCTTCTTATGTGTATTCTGAGGATAGCAAACCCCCTGGCTATTAGAGAAATCTACTAAAGAGCTGCCTGGGGTATGAGCTACTTCCAAAGTAGCCTATAGAAGGGAAGACGATGGGGTGTGGCATTTCGTTGACCGAAGAGTCACTGAAAATTATCTGAGAGTCACTACTTGAAGGACAGCTTCTTCACTCATTGAACTTTGTCCTCTTTTGCAGGGTGTGGTAAGCTTAGTCAGAAAGAAAGGAGGCTTCTAGAAGTCTCTCTGTCCTCATTTTCAATCATGGCTGCTCCTGCAAAACAGAAGCATTACTTAAATGATTTGATCTGGCCGTCTCCGTTTACTGTAAATGCCCTAAAATTGTGAACCTGAACCACCAGTTCAGTAGGAGGTGATTGACGAGTTGAGATTTTTAAATCCTTGAAAAGTTGTCACAGGAGAGCATGAAAAGGTTGTGTGCAGTTTTAAGAAGCTTACTGTGTTCAATCTATCTTTGAGTTTATGGGTAACTCTTGAGTCAATCAAACTGTTGACTTACATGTATTCTCATAAAACTTGATTGCCTAATTAAAACATACTTATTGGCAAAGTTGATCTTTTTTTAATTAACTCTTGGCTCAGGAAACATTGCAGGAGAAAAGAGGGAAAGGCTGTAAGACCCAAAGATCAGGGAGTTTGCTGTGAGAATGTGTCTTCTAGTCATGTCAGAAACTACACCCATAAAATCTCACCTACATGACTGCCTAAAAATGAGCTAAACAAGGACCACAAGAGACATGTCTAAGTAGATGGGGGAAATGTGATCTATTGTATATAATATATTATATATTATATATGTGTGTGTGCTATATGCACTATATTACATACATACTACATATACACATATAACAATAATTAATGAAAAAATGAGTCCATGAATTTAAAAGAGAGTAAGAAGAAGGGATATATGAGAGAGTTTGCAGGGAGGAAAAGGAAAGAGGGTATTATGTTATTATAATCTCAAAAAAGAAAAGAAATAATAAAAAAATAAAAAGAACCCTTGCAGATGATAGTAGAAAAACACCATTTGTTTTATATGACAATATCTCGCTGTGCAGACAGTATCATTGGCCTACTTTACCTACTGAAAATGGGATTCTACAAACGCAATGCATGCTCGCTACTAAGTCTTTCATCTGAGTCGTAAGTGTAGGTGAAGCTTGGAGGAACACCCAGGGACACAAACAGGTCCAAACAGGTAAGTCAGCACAGAGAGAAGGAGCAAGTGTCCCATCTGGGTATTACCACCGTGCAGCTCTCCCTGTGACTAATTTCCATTGCACAATTTTTAGAGCAGGTTTTATTTTTTAATTACACACACATGATAAGGACACAAAGACTTTTTTTTTTTAATTTGGCCCACTGAACTTTCAGGCGAATGTTCTAAGAACCTATTTCTTACCACATTAACCCCCACTCTTGGCTGGGCCACCTCATACAGACTAGATTTTTTCCAGACATCGAATCTGAACTGGGTTTGTATCAATCATAAGTTGACCGTGAGGAATTCTGGGCATGCAGCAAGCTTGCCTGATAGTGTTTTAACTGAATAGAAGCAAGCACGTTTTAAAAATAACAGTTGAGGGCTGGAGAGATGGCTCAGTGGTTAAGAGCACTGACTGCTCTTCCAAAGGTCCTGAGTTCAAATCCCAGCAACCACATGGTGGCTCACAACCATCCATAATGAGATCTGATGCCCTCTTCTGGTGCATCTGAAGACAGCTACAGTGTACTTAGATATAATAAATAAGTCTTGGAAAAAAAAAAAAAACAGTTGGGTCCAAAGAGCATCACCTTTCCCGGATAGTCTGGTTCCCTTCACAAGTTTCGCAGCACCCACTTCCAGAACTCACCATTTAGTGTTCTAAAGTTCATCTGCAGTCAATGCTTTGGGTGTTTGTTTGTTTGTTTGTTTTTGTGTTGTTTTGATTATTTGGGGTTTTGTTGTTTGTTTTTTGATAAGGTCTCACAGCGACTCTGGCTGGCTTGGAACTTGCTATGCACACCAGGCTAGTCTTGAACCAAGAAACCCACCTGCCTCTGCTTCCCAAGTACTTGGATGAAAGGCGTGAGACAACATTGCCAACACTAAAATTTTATTTTGTATTTTTTTAAATTTGTATGTATACGTGTGAGTGAGCCTGTGGAGGTCAGAAAACAACGTCTAAGAGTTTGCTTTCTCTTTCCATCATGCGGATCCCTGAGATCAGAACTCAGGTCACCAAGCTTGGTGATGGCATTTGCCTTACCCCGAAAGCCATCTCTCTGGCTCAGCTAATCATCTTTAAGTGAAAAAACAGATAGAAAAAAATAAATAAGAAAATATGATCACTTACTGCGCAGCTTTCTAAAGCCTTCCTGCTTCACACGGGATTCAGGTAGGTTTTTGCATCTAACTTTGCTGACATTGAAGCAAAAACATCCATGCAATTACAGAGTCTGTGGCCAAACGTGAGCAAGCCCAGGATGGTAGAGCTGGTCCATTCGTCTCCGTTATCCCATTGCTTCTCAGCCTTTCGGTTAAGGTCAGGAACACAGAACCTCAGCGTAGCACGCAGAGGGAAACGCCCAGACACAGCAAAAGTAGCCAAGCAAGGCCATTCCTTTTGCAAAGAGACTGTACCAGACCCAAACCCAACTAGTGAGCAAGCACACTTGGCCAAGGCAGCTTCTGTCTCTTTCTATTGGTTGGAGCTTCACAATCTGAAGAGATTGGCTAGCCAGTGGCCAGTGAAAGGGAAGGGTCAGGAAAAGTGAGCCTTTGCCAGGTTAACTACCCTGGGGTGGTGGTGGGGGGCAGTGAGGGGGTGAGGAATCACTTCTCTCATTAAGATTCAGTGTGGGCACATCATTCTGATAGTCTGTCTTCATTTTCCATGCTCAGCAGTATTCTCTTTGAAAAATGTGAATCTCTTATAAAATGTAAGAGATTCTTTTTAAAGGTTGTATCTATCTCCGTGCTAAAGATTTTTTGTTTTGATAAATGAATTAATAATTAAAATCCAAACAGCTTTGTAAAGTTTGACAGAAAAAAAAATTAATGGCATCTGAAAATAAGATATTTGGCTAACGTAAGAATGTGATTCTTAGGAAACAGAAGGAGCCAAAAATGCTCAATGTATTTATTCATTTTAACTAAAGCAGGACAGCGGAGGTAAGGAATGTGAATGAACACCACAGCTGACATTTAAGCACTGCAGATATTTTCTTTCTCAATCTCGCCCCCTTCCCCGCCCGACTCCGCCCCATTTCTCTCATGTTCAAGTTAACTTCCCCCTAGAATGATCTCCAGATCTGCGTGTCGCCTGCACCGAGACATGATGCTGTGCCCAAAACATAAAGTCTCATCTCTCACGGGGCCAGACCTCACCTCAGGGCAAACAGTTCTCAGAAACATCGCCCCATTCCCAGGACCTGGACCTGATTAAACAACCGACAGTGGCGAGCCTAGAAGTATTCCTCCAACCAGTTAGGCAGAAACCTGGGGAGCTAGGCAAGAGACTAGCAGGAACCGAAAGCCACGAATCTCAGATAAGGTTGTCAGGAGCGAGGGAAGGAAACAGACACATTTAAGGAGCAGAGTTTTACAAACCTGGGCAGCAACAACATCATGAAACAAATGAGAGATGGGAAGACAAGCAGTTACTGACCCCACAGTACGGGATGTGTTAACTAGGTCACATGCTCCAAGTGCAACAAAAGAAAGAGAAAGTGGTCCTCAAATGTCAGTCACATAAGCACTGTCATCCGTGCAGTCTTGCTCTGCCTGGGTTTTGTTTTTATTGTTTCTGGGTCTCTAGGTAGAACTGGCCAGCATCCGTCCCATTTTCAAGCCAAGCTCAGTCTCACCAGCTCCACGATTTGTAAGCATACATTTTACCTGGCAACAAGCTGCTGCTATTCCCTTTTGTGAAAGGTTTGTCATTTTAATCCTCAGGAGCACACTCTTGAGACTGAAGTCAATTTGCTTAGATGTAAATTCAGCTGTCTTTAATACGTTAAGCAATTAAAATGTTTTTTCTCAAGAAGAGGATATAAGCATTGTCCCTGTCAAAATTCAAAACAGATATTGATGAGTGTCTCACTAAGAAAGCAAATAATACATATAATAGTATGTATTAATAGCCATTACATTGTTCATCTGTCTGTGACTTCATATTGACAAATTATATCTATAGAGAATTTCAAGGTCTAATCCATATAATAGTATCCTTTTTCTTCCCTTTGTACTGGAAATTGAACAGAGGGCCTTGCTCCTAGGAGGAAGTGTTTCTCTCTCTCTCTCTCTCTCTCTCTCTCTCTCTCTCTCTCACACACACACACACACACACACACACACACACACACACACACAAAACCCATGCAGTATCATCTTACATGTGTAAATAAATTTATTAACAAAAATTTATCATTCTTATTGGTAATATAGTAATTCAGCCAAGCTATGGTCAATTTTTCCATTCAATAGCCATCAATTGGGTGTCATCGTACATCAGCTCCCAGTTAGGACCAGGAAGTCAGCACAGAAGGACAGAAAACACTTTCAGCAACATAGCTTTGCTTTTCCTCAGATCACCCACTGTTTGATCTGAGGGCTCTTCCTCGTTTCCCCTGGAGGAAGAGGTTCGGGCTCTTGAAAACCGAAACAAGGCAGGGTTATGTGCTTAAGTTTGTGTGTGAGGTCAGGGGTGCCCATGGTTACATCCTTCCTTCTGTCTAGGGAGTCCAACAATGTGAGAGATTAAGAACTGAGACACTGATACAACTGTGGGACTCAAACAAGAGAGGTCACAATTTTATTTATTGGAATGTGTATGTGTGTCTATGAATATGGGCGTGCATGCATAGGTGAGCTTGTGGATGTCGGACAACAGCTTCTGGTATCTGCTCTCACCTTCCACCTTGTTTAAGATAAGGTCTCTACTCACTCATGCCTATGCCAGGCTAGTGGGTCCCCACACATTTGGTGACTCTCTTCTCTGCTCCTCTATCTCCCTGTGGAAGACTGTGATTACAGATGTGTGTGCCTGGAACTACATGCGTTCTAGAAACTCAAATTCTGGCCTTTGTGCCTGTGTAGCAACTTCTTTACCCACTGAGCCAGGTCCTTGGTCTGCCAAATGTACTTTCTTCTCATCTGAAATTATGTTAAAATAATAAACAATAAGAGTCATTTTGGCCCTGATTGGTACATATAGTCATAATCCTTTCGGGAAGTTTGTTTGTTCTTTGAGTAACTCTTGTCATTATAGCTTATACTTCCTAATGCTAATTGATGCTAATATCGTAATGATATATTTTTCTTACAGATTAATATGATCTGTAAACATCTTTTATTGGGCAACAATAATAACAAGATTCTTATGTTTGTGAAATGTTTTATAGTTTATAAAACACTTTCACTTACATTATCTCATTTGATTAATGGTCCTGGAAGGTGTCCAGGGCATAATGTTTATCCCTGCTTCCTAGATACCAAGAGTAAAATAAGTTGTATTGATACCCAAACCTGAGGTATCACAGTCAACAGTGAGATGAGCTAAGGTTTACGTCTAAATAATGTGACAAAAAGGTAGGTCTCAGGACCCAAGTTAAATTTCATTTCCTTCATGCTATGTGTCTGATATTACTGTGACCTCATGGTACCATGACCATCAGTGCTATAAAGGCAGATTAAATAGATCATTTTATCCCAGATTAACTAGCATCATTATGGGCATGGGAAATAAATAAAGAAAACACTAACTACTTTCTGTGCATGAAGAAACCTAAAAAGGACTAAATTATCATGCAAGGTTATTATAAGAGGGTCATGGGGTAAGACAGCTCCACAGATAAAGTGCTTGCTGTACAAGCCAGACAGCCTGAGTTCAGTCCACGGAACTCATGGTGGAAAGAGAGAACTGACTCCTGAAATTCACCCTTTGGCTTTCATGGCACACTCCAAAGCATGCATATGCCTACACACACACACACACACACACACACACACACGCACACGCACACGCACACGCACACACACACACAAACACAAACACACACACAAACACACACACACGATAAACACTTTTTAAATTTAAAGAATATTGACTCAGTGGTTAAGAGCACTGACTGCTCTTCCAGAGGTCCTGAGTTCAATTCCCAGCCACCATATTGTGGCTTATAACTATCTGTAATGGGATCTGATACCTCTTCTGGTGTGTGTCTGAAGACAGCTACAGAGTACTCATATAAATAAAAATAAGTAAATTTTAAAAAGAGGAAGAAGATTATGAGCCAGGTGTGGTAGATCAATTCCCAGCACTGGGGAGGCAGAGAGATGGGTCTCTTTTAGTTCAAGGCCAGCATGGTCTACAGAGATAGTTCTAGGACAGCCAAATCTACACAGAGAAACCCTGTCTCAAAATAGGAACAACAATAACAACAAAAATATTGTGAATTGCCAAAAGAGAAATAATAAAGTCACCATAAGGACCTTTTGAGATGCCTAGTTAATTATTCTGGGCAATGATGTATCTCATAGCTTCATGCATGCTGAGAGCATTCTACCACTAAGCTATATCTCCAGATTCTAGAGGGTTTGTTTGCTTGTTTGTTTTAATTTATTTGTGTGTGTGTGTGTGTGTGTGTGTGTGTGTGTGTGTATGAGAGAAGAGAGAGAGAGAGAGAGAGAGAGAGAGAGAGAGAGAGAGAGAGAGGTATTCCACATGCACATGCAGAGGTCAGAGGACAATGTGTGGGGCTCATTCTCTGCTTCACCCATGTGGGTCCTGGGGATTGAACTCAGGTTGTCAGCCCTGGTGGCAGTACCTTTGCCCACTAGGACATTTTGCCAGCCCCTATCTGTGATAATTTTTTTTTGAAACCTTAAAAAATATATAATACTTTATGTGATTCTTTGAGAATTGCATACATGCATATAGTGTATTTTGATTTTTCCTCCTATTCCTCCACCCAACTCTTCCCAGATCCACTTCCCCTTTAGAGCATTTTGAAAAGGTATCTACTAGGAAAAATATGTCAAGAAGAAAATATTTAAGGTGTTTTTAAGGCACTCAGTGTTTCAGTGACTCCTTACCTACAGTAAATACGTCATGATGCTTCCCCAAGAAACCATTCTTGTTTTGCCCCTTAAGAGTGACATGGTAGGCAACTCAGACTGCTACTTCTACAAAGTTGTCTAGATCAGTTACCAGTATACAGAGTTCCAGATGCTCAATACCCCAAGAGACACAGACCTAGAAAGCTTGGTCTACAAACTCAGGAAATGCACAAGAGGGATTTCTGTGTAGCTAGACAAGTTTATTGAGTACGCACATTTATTTACTACAGTATATAAGATTTTGTGTCAACTTCTTGGCAGGTTTCTTTTTTTCTAACAAAGTTTCATCTATTCCCTATTATAGCGGAGGACTCCAGACTGCCCGACTTAAGTTCCAGCAATGTGGATTTGAGCAAAGCTGGACAGAAGCCCAAGCTGGACTGATTAGATTCTCCTTCCCGACTTTGAATGAAGAAAGACTCCTGTAAATGAGCTTTGGGTTATAGGTCAGGAAACTCAGGAAGTGAAGGGCGCTGAATTGCTTAGGCATTATCTTAGGACTGCCAGAGTAAATATAGGCCAATCGCACTTTTACCTGCCAGATCTGGAAGCTCAACATAATACGAGGTACTAAAGTTGAGTTGCAAAGACAGCTCTGCAGCTGGGTGTGGCAGTGCATGCCTGTAATCCCAGCACTTGGGAGGAAGAGGAAGGGGGATCAGGAGGTCAGTTTCCACTGCATAGTGAGTTGGAGGCCAGCCTGGGCTACATGAGCCTTTGTGTTTAAAAAAAGAAAATGGCCGTGAATTGCTCAGTTGGCAAAGTGGTCATGCGCATATCGAGACCTGCGTTCAACTTCCAACATAAAATGTTCAGCATGGTGCTGGTGAGCAGAAAAGGAAGAAATAGGAGGAGCCCTGGAGTTCATTGACCAGCCAGCCTAGCCCCTGGTCCCAGGGAGACACCCTGTCTCCACAATAAGGAGCGAGCTCCTGAAAAATGACATTCGGAGTTGACCTCTGGCCTTTGCATATGTGTACACACTTGCACACGTGCACACATGGGTGCCCATACACATATAGACACAGGTACATACTCACAAAGCAAACAAACAAAAATAATAGAAACAGAGATAAAGAAAAATTTTAAATTACAGGCTAAAGAGATGATGGCACAGTGGTTAAGAGCACTGGCTGCTCTTCCAGAGGACAAAGGTTCCATTCTCAATACCCACAATTTGACTCAATCTGTAATTTCAGTTCCATAGGATTCAACTCCTTCTTCTGGCCTCTGTGGGCACCAGGCATATATGTGGTGAAGAAATATACACGCATGCAAAACACCCATTCACATAATGGTAGTTTTATTTCAACTTGATATAACCTTAAGTCATCAGCGAGGAGGAAACCTCAACTAAGAAAATACCTTAAGATCAGGTTGTAAAGCCGGGCAGTGGTGGCACACGCCTTTAATCCTAGCACTTGGGAGGCAGAGGCAGGCAGATTTCTGAGTTCGAGGCCAGCCTGGTCTACAGAGTGAGTTCCAGGATAGTCAGGGCTACACAGAGAAACTTTGTCTCAGAAAACAAACAAACAAACAAGATCAGGCTATAGGCAAGCCTATAGAGCATTTCCTTAATTAGTGATTGATTGGGGGAGGAGCCAGCCAGCCCTGGGCTGCTGGTCCTGGGTTCTATAAGAAAGCAGGCTAAGCAAGCCATGGGAAGCAAGCCAGGAAGCAGAACCTTCCATGGCCTCTGCATGCATCAGCTCCTGCCTCCAGGTTCCTGCCCTGTTTGAGTTCCTGTCCTGACTTCCTTTAGTGATGGACTATGATGTGGAAGTGGAAGTCAAATCAATCCTTTCCTCCCCAACTTGCCTTTGGTCATGGTGTTTCATTACAGCAATAGAAATCTTAAGACAGCTGGGCGTGGTGGCGCATGCCTTTCATCCCAGCACTCGGGAGGCAGAGGCAGGCAGATTTCTGAGTTCGAGGCCAGCCTGGTCTACAAAGTGAGTTCCAGGACAGCCAGGGCTATACAGAGAAACCCTGTCTCAAAAAAAAAAAAAAAAAAAGAAATCTTAAGACAGTAACAGCAATAGTAATAATAGTAGTGATAATAATAATAATTTTAAAAGAAAATTAGAAAATTAAATGCACTGTACCAAATGTACTGGGAGGGGGTGTGGTAGAGAAAAAGCATCCCCGTCTGCCTTGTCTTCGGCTCCAGCCCCTTGAAAGCTCTCATTGGACTCCTTGCCCTTGAGTTCTGTGAGACGCCACACTTCTTTTTACAAGAGACCCCATTTTTCCTTCACAGAGCTACATTTTTATGTAGAACACGTCCCCAGGCATGTATAATGCTGTCACACTCTGAGAGAAGGTTTGATTTCCCAACCTTCAAACAATTCATGGACTCTGTAGGAAAGCTTGTCTCTTGTGACTTAGAGCTCGGGAGTCTCTAAGTGGCTCGGTGGGGAAAGGCACTTGTCCCGCAAGCCTTGACCGCCTGAGTTCCATCCCAGCCCCCGAGTGGTGGAATGAGAGAACGGATTCCTGTAAGATACTGTTGACCCAAAAATATAACTCAAATCTCAAAAGGGATAAGAGGCAGTTTATTACGGAGCCAAACATTCATGAGGATGGCCCAGGGACAGCAATTTAGATTACTGCAAAGTCCAGGCCCCAACACAGAAGCAGTTTCATGTTTTGTTTGTTTATTTTAGGAGATTTTTGTGTTTGTCTGTTTGTTTTTTGGTTTTTTTTTTCTGTGTATGAGTATTATTACCCATGAGTATATATATGCAGCACATGTGTGCCTGGTGCCCACGGAGGTCAGAAGGGGTCATCAGATCTCCAGAAACTATAGATAACAACAGTTGTGAGTGCAATGTGGCTTTGGGCAACAGTTGGTGGATGCCCTGTGAGAGCAGCCAGTGCTGCCAGGCAGTGGTGGCGCACGCCTTTAATCCCAGCACTCAGGAGGCAGAGGCAGGCAGATTTCTGAGTTCAAGACCAGCCTGGTCTACAAAGTGAGTTCCAGGACAGCCAGGGCTATACAGAGAAACCCTGTCTTGAGAAAAAAAAAAAAAAAAGAGCAGCCAGTGTGCCTAACCACAGAGACATCTTCCATTCCCTTCATGAAGTTTTTAAAGTAAAAGAACAAAGAAAGTAATGACTCAAGACAGTTTTTTTGGTTGATTGATTAGTTGGTTGGTTGGTTGGTTGGTTGGTTGGTTGGTTGGTTGGTTGGTTTATTTTTGCTTTTTTTCCGAGACAGGGTATCTCTGTATAGTCCTGGCTGTCCTGGAACTCACTCTGTAGACCAGGCTGGCCTCGAACTCAGAAATCTTGCCTGCCTCTGCCTCCCGAGTGCTCAAGACAGTTTTTAAACATGTTGGTGGAAATACTAGAGATATAGATTCTAGGAAAGTTTGGAAGCCTGTATTATAGGCCTCAGAGGCCATCAAACGATAGTTAGTTTTACATGGGCAGAAGCCAGTGTCTACTGAATTAATCCATGAGAAGGAAGCTAGGACTCTGTGCAATCCAAATAATTTATCTGATGGTCACAAAGCTGTCAGGCCAGCACAGAGGATGGCAGTGCACAGCTATTAAGAGAGATAAGGGTGGCCTGAGGTAGTTAGGTTCTGAATCTGCAACATTCCAACTTGTAGGGAGTTCTAATCAGTCAATCAGCCACAGAGTAGGTTCTGTGTGGAAGGACGGCTTCTCTCTGGGGACTTTCGTTCAATTGTCCTCTGACCTACACATGTGCTCTGTGGCCTAAGTATGGCTGGCCACATGCTTGAGTGTGCACGTTCACACATTCATGCTTTCACACACACACACACACACACACACACACACACACACACACACATTAAATAAACTTAGAAATGTAATTTTTAAAACTTACCATTTGGAAATCCTGCCTCTCTGTAAGAAGTACAGTGAAATGTGGCTCACCACTTCTGGAAGTGTGTATTGGAAATCTAGGGGTTCACAGGTGGTCTCCTTCCATCTTTCCTTAGAGATCACCTGTAACTTGGTATATTCATTTAATGTCGTTCCCAGAATAAAAATTATCAGCAGGGAGGGCTGGCTGGAATGGTGGCTTAATGGCTAAGAGTACTTTTTGCTCTTCCAGAGGATCTGGGTTTGATTTCCATGTGGATCCATCTTTAACTTCAGTTCCAGGGGATCCAAATGCATTCTAGCCTCTGGGGGAACCCGACACAAGCATGGTACACAGACATACATGCAGGAAAACACTCATACATACTAAATTTAAAATACATTTTAAATGTTATCAACAGGATAAGGTGAGTCTTTCTGGACCACTTATTTCTCCTCTTTCTGTCAAGGCTTCTGTCCTTCTCCTGGTCTCTCTTGTCTCTCAACCCATTCTCTAACCTCCCAGCTTCAGTACCATGGAGGAGGGGGAAAGTCACTATTTTCTCAGAGTGGTTGAAAGTGCTGGTCACAGAGTGTTTTTATGTCAGGAGTCCTGGGAGAGGAAGACAATAAAAACATTTCTGAGCTTGCTGTAAGGAGGAACGGCTACTGGGGAATGTAGATGACATTAGCATGAGATGATAGATTACAAGTATCCTACTACACCGAGGGAAAGCCCATTGGTCTGCTTCTGCTAACTGCGGCTAGGACCAAAGTGGTTTTTTCAAAAGCAGAGCTGAGAAAAAAGACTTAAGGACACAAGAGCTAGACTCAATAAGTCAACAGGACACTGGTCCAACTCCCAGAGCAGAGCTGAGAGTGGATGTGTGTGTGTGTGTGTGTGTGTGTGTGTGTGTGTGTGTGTGTGTGTGTTTGTAGGGGTGACCTGAGACATGGCATACACACATTTAGTAGCACATCTTGAGGAATAGTGACAAGGAGGGGCTAAGAGGGACAGTGCCTGTGAGGTTCTTAAACCTAACAACACAGATGGCTAGACAGCTTAATTCCACCCACAAGCTGTCAAATGGTTCCCTCTATCCTAAAACATCTGCCCCCTGCCTGAAACTTTGTTAATTGAATTGCTTTTTATTAGTAATCAATCTCCTTTCAGAGTTTTAAGGTGGATTGCCAACAATTCACACCTTAATATGAACTTACAAAGGAACCAATCAGTTGCTCCCTGTGTTTGAAAATGTGGCACTAACTTTCTTTTAGGGAGAGGGCAGGATTAACTCTGAAAGGCAGGAAGCCTCAGCTATAGCAAGAAGGCAAGCAGCATTAATGATAGTCATTATCTGGGGAATGTTAGAATTAGAAGCCAAAGGTCTTGAGAGGTAGCCGTGCACTTAAGAGCATGTGCTGAACTTCAGAGGACCAGAGCTCAAGTCTCACCACCCACACCAGGTAGTTCAAAACTACTTGCAGCTCTACTTCCAGGCACCATGACACCTCTGCCCTTATCAGGTACTTCTCACAGTTACATCACCCCCTACCCTGGCCACATATATAATTAAAAATAATAATATGACCCTTGGGAAAAAAAAGAATTAGAAGGCAAGAGCAAAGGAGACTTTATTATTATTTAATTATTTTAGACAAGTTCCCTTTATGTATCTCTGGCTGGCCTAGAAATCACTGTGTACATTCAGGTGGCTTCAAACTTGAAGTCATCTTTCTACCTCTATCTCCTATGTCAAGAGATTACACAAATGCAAAAAGAATTCTTTTTTTTTTTTTTTTGAGACAGGGTTTCTCTGTATAGCCCCGGCTGTCCTGGAACTCACTTTGCAGACCAGGCTGGCCTCGAACTCAGAAATCCGCCTTCCTCTGCCTCCCAAGTGCTGGGATTAAAGGCGTGCGCCACCACGCCCGGCCAAGAATTCTTTTTTTAAAAACTTATTTTGTATATATGGATGTCTTGCCCACAAGTACGTCTATGCTGCGTGTGCATGCAGTACCTGCAGAATCCAAAACGGGCATCAGATCCTCTGGAACTGGAGTTACGGAGAGTTGAAAGCTGTTAGGTGGGTGGTAGGATTAGAACCAGGGTCCTGTGGAAGAGGATCCAGCGCTCATCATCCTCCTGCCTCTCACCCTCAAGTCCAAGTCTCATGGACCATCTCACCTGGCTTCCCCATGCTATTCATTTATTTACTTACGTTTGAGACAAAGTCTCCGGTAGTCAGAGTGACCTTGGACTCTCTATGAAACCAAGGATGACCTTGAACTCCTGATCTTCCTGCCTCCACCTCCTGGGATTATAGATGTGTGCTACTTCATCTGATTTCTGCCTTGCTTGGGGGTTGACTCTGAGCTTCAGCTCTCTATGTAATCTCTCTACCAACTGAGCTACAGTCCCCAGCCCCTCAGAGATATCTGTGAATGGTAAATTGAAACTTTCACGTGAATGGTAAATTGAAACTTTCACGGATCACTCAAGTCTAGGCAGATGAAGCTCACTGGAGATATTTGATGGAACTAGTGTGGTGTGTGGTGTCATGTTGGTATGGTATAATTAAGAATGGAACATATAAAACAGTTACGTCCACGACAAAGCAATAAGTCAGTCCGTCAACTGTGAGACTAATGGGTGAATCATAACAAGGATGTGACTAGCTACCAGTACTTCCCATACTGTCTAAGAAGCTAACATGGGACCAGGGTGCTGCTGTAAGACATGTAATCACTTACACTTGAGGATCTGTGCTATACACTTGCAAATTTTTTAGATGAAAAATATTGATGAGCTTTTAAATGTTTGTTTGGTTAGCAACATGTTACATGTCCACTTTGTAATCATAATCAAACTTAGTTCTGAAATTTTCTTTTTGGATCTCTCTCTCTCTCTCTCTCTCTCTCTCTCCCTCTCTCTCCTCTTCTCTCCTCTTCCTTTCCTCTTTCTTTTTCTTGCAGTCCTTAAGACTGAACCTAGGGCCTTGTACAGGCTAGGTAAGGGCTCTACCACCGAGTTACATCACCAACCATAAAATAAATTGAGATAGATTGATAATTTTTAAGTTGAAGTTTGACATTAATGTTAATAGATATATGTCAAGCTGTAACTTCTAAAATAGATCTTTTTGTTATTTTAAAATACTCGCACATAGTTGCGCCTGTGTGGTATGTATACAAGTGAGCACAGGGTCACATGAGTGCTGTCCCTTGAGGTCAGAGAGACTACATCCCCTGGAATAGGACTTAATACAGGCAGTTGTGAGCCACCCAGTATGAGTGCCGAGAACTGAACTCAGGGCCCCTGGGAAGAGTAAGCATTCTTAACTGCTGAGCCATCTCCCAAGCCCATACTTAAATCAGCCTGAAAAAATACTTTGGGACTGGAGAGCCGGCCCAGCAGTTAAAGGTACTGGCTGATCCTCCAGAGGACACACGTTCACTCCCTGTACCCACCCAGTACTCAGCAGGCAGCTTACAACTGTCTGAAACTCCAGTTTCAGGAAATCTGACCACCTCTTCTGGCATCCTTCAGCACTGGGGCAAACTTAGGGTACACAAGCATACATGCAGGCAAAGCAGGAAAACACAGTTTTCAAAAGTAAATAAAATTAAACAACAAAAACAAAACCAGCAAATGTCATATATAAAATTTTAGAGCCAGGCATAATAACACAGACTTTTAATTCCATCACTAGAGAGGCAGGGGTAGGTGGAACTCTGTGAGTTCTAAGCCAACCTGGTTTACATAGTAAATAAATAAATCATATATGTGTATATGGATATGTGTATATTTATGTGTATATATATATATATATATATATATATATATATATATATATACGTGTATGTATGTTTAAGAACCTTCCAGATGGTTCAGCAGTAAAGATGTTTGCTACAACTGGGCGAGGTGACATATAACTTATATACCTTTGATCCCAGCAGTCAGGAGGCAGAGGCAGTCAGATCTCTGTAAGTTCCAAACCAGCCTAGTCTGTCTACACAGTGAGTTCCAGGACAGTCAGGGCTACACAGAGAGAGCCTGTTTCAAAACAACAACAAGAACAACAACAAAACAACAAAAAACAAAAAGCAAACAAAACAAAACAAAAAAACCAACAACAAAACAAAAAACAAACAAAAGCCAAAACAAACAAACAATCAAAAGATGTTATTTACCGCCAATTCTGATGACCTAATGTGACCCACCACAGGACTCACATGATGGAAATTCCCTACTTGTCTTCTGACCTGCACAGACGTGCCTTAGTGTGCAGGCAAGAATGCACACACACACACACACACACACACACACACACACACACACACACACACATGTTTTTTAAAAAGAAAAGTATATCTATTTCTTTCATTACTACTACATTCCCTGTCCCCAAGTCTGTTTAATAAATCCTAAAGAATGAAAAATAAATATTTATGCCTTTAATCTAATTGTGAGAATTAATAGAATGTAGAAAAAAAAGAAAAAAGAAAGGAACGAAAAACCATGGACTAGCTGTGGTCCTAACCAGTTAGATCCCCTTGGGCAAATATTTTAACCAGTCTGACCTGTTGGGACCTGAATGCTGCGTGGTAGTTGGTCAGCAGGGCTCTAAGCTCAGGGGACTGCTGAGTGAAGGTATCCCTGTCACAGTCTTGAAATAGTTAATGTGTTTCGAGAAAGTTTCCAACATTTTCATTCTGTGCTGGTCCTGCATTTCATCCCTGTCTTGTGAATGAAGATACAGAGAATACGGCCAATTTCAGGCTTCTCTACTTTAATTGTTTTCTTTGAATGTTGCATGAGTATATCAGGGAATTTGAGAGTCTGTCTGCTCCAAGCACCTGCCCTCTCTCCACCCCTCTCCAGCAAAGGTCCTCCACCCATGCCTGCTAAATCTGCCACAGAATTGCGCTGGCTTCCGGGGGCTGCTGTAGCACCATAATATTGACCTTCAAATATGAAAGCAGGACCAGGAAGTGGAGGTCTGGGGGGGAGGGGTCAGAGGACACAGAGGACTTTCCTTCTGATAACAAACGTTTTAGGTCTAAAACGAGAGAATTGTCTAATGCAGTTTCTATAAAGGAGGGTTTTGGACAGATAATCTGAAAGACTTTGAAAAATCATTTGGGTATTTTGATCTCTCTCTCCCTCTTCTCCCTATCTTCTTTTTTTCTACCTTTCTTCCTCTCTCCTTTCCCTCCTCCCCTTCCTCCTCTTCCTCCTTTTCCTTCTTCTTCTGTCTCCCCTCACTTCTGTCTGTGTGTGTGTGTGTGTGTGTGTGTGCACGCATGTGTGGCACAAAGGGCAATCTTGACTATCATCCTCAGGAATATGGTCCCCATCCTAGAGACAGGGGTCTCTCAGTGGCCTGGAGCTCACCAACTAAACTAGGCTTGCTGGCTAGCAAGCTACAGAGATGCCCCTGTCTCCGTCCCTCCTCACTGCTAGAATTATAAGCCTGCTGCACCACACCATTTTCTGTAGGTCCTGAGTGGGGGCTAAAATTCGCGTCCTCCTGCTTGCAATGCAAGCACATTACCAACTGAACTATCCACCTAGCCCCGCCCCCTGCCCCTATGAGGTATTTTTCTTTCTCCTCTTTAAACCATATAAAAATCTCTTCAAAAAATACCTCATATCCATCCTCAAATTAAGGATACTTTCACAGAGGACAATTTTTTATATACAATGTTTCAGAAGGGAACAAATGCCACCTGGTTTTTTTTTTTAAGTAATCATTATGAAAATAAATGATGGACTACAGAGGGGAAAACACAGCAAGCAGCCCAGAGATGAGAACAGCATGCAAATTACTACTAATCTAAATTACCTTTTCTTCTCTCCTTTAGAAAAATGCCATCTCTATTTTAAAACATTTCAATCTGAGCAATTCAAGCTATTTCAAGATGTTAGAGCTTAGGTCTCTGAGTCTAATGCCTTTTGCTGCATCTTACAGCGTTTAATAAAAGGCATTGTCATGCTATGGTCTGAAACAACTAGGAAGCATTTAAAAGATGTCTTTTAGTTTACCACTTGGGCTTCATTAAAGGTAGGACAAACCACATGATATAGTTCTTCTTGACAATAGCGTCTTTCCGCTATTGATAGGTGAGTGGTGAGGATGTACTTGCGAAGACTTGATAGTCCTGGAACGTCGGTATTCCACTGCTGACCCTGAGAGCTGGGTAGTCAGAAGTAAACACATCCTCTGGGCAGTCTCTGGAAGTGTCGCTTTTGGTTTGAGTTTTCTGTCAGTTTTGTTTTCTGTTTACAGTAATGCAGTAATATATTGACAAAATGCAGTCTGTGGAGATTACGGAGTATCACAGTGGCCCGGAAGACCCACTGACCTTTTTGGTTTATTTTATTTATTACTTATGTGTGCACGAAGTGGACATTTCTGGTTTCTTAACAACTCAGTTGTGACATGTGATGTTTTTCTGGAAGCCGTCTTGTGAGAGGGCATTCGATGTTTTGCTGAAAACAGACCCTTCGGAGGGCACGTGATATTTAGAAAGAGCATAAATGAAATCCTGCGAACAGTGAGAGGACACTCTCAGATCACTACATGACACCGGGCAACACTTCGCTGGTCTTAGCTGGTCTTCACTTTGTAGAGAGAAAAATGCCAAAGAGCTTCTCATGGTGTTCCAGCTGATTCTAGGCATTTCTGATGACTCCTGCAATTTGTTGGCATGTTGCTCTTCCTGCTTGATCCTGCCGCTGCTACTGATTTGTGTTTGGTGTTTGCTACTGAACTGGGCTGCTGGTATCCTGACTACAAAGAGTAGAATCACCCCCAAGGAATTACAGGTTCTAAACAGGTTCACATCACCCATCCCCTATTAACTTTGGTCTTCCCCTACCTCTGGTCAATGGGTTAAAAGGGAGTTTAATGAGTATAAGAGCCCTAAAATAAAGTAGGTTTTGAAAAAATTCTTAGTCTACATGTATGTGTGGGTATCCATGTGCGTGTATGTGTGTGTGTGTGTATTTGTGTGTAAGTACTAGTGTGTACATGCCATTCTACACATTTGAAAGTCAGAAGGCATTGCTTAACAGAGTCTGCTCTCTTGCTCTGCGGTATGTTCAAGGGATTAGACTCAGATCTTAAGGCTTAAACAGTAAGCGAGTTTATCTACTGAGCCGTCTTGCTGGCCCAAAAGTTTAGACAGTCCAGGCTGGCCTGAGCCTGAAGTGCTCACTCCATCTCTTCAGTTTTAGTCTATCAGCATGCACCACTACAGCCAGCTCCACTAACCATTGATTACTACTTCGTTTCCAACTGAGATACCAAAAAGCAAATTCAAGGTCTGAGAGGGGAGGGGCTCCTGTGTGCCCCCACCCCCATCTAAGAAACTACTGGTGGGTGGTAACTGCTAGTGACTGTCTTCTTTAAAGGCACAGCCACTGGTGCCTTCTTCAGACCCCAGTGAATGACCTAAGTCCATGCAGATCAGGACAATGCTAACTGGACTCAAAAGAGTAAATAAGGAAATACGTTAAATAAATAAATACGTAATGATGTAAAAGCTATTAAAGAATGATCTGTATGGAAGGACGAAGTGCACACCTACAAGTCTGCCTTGCCCTCAGAAAATATCAAGGCGAGCATTGAGAACATTGTCTTCATCTAAGAAACTCTTTAGGAGTTACTGTAGTCAGCTCTACCTATGTGCTTTTTAAGGTACGTGTAGGGATTCATTCATTCAGTAAAAATATTTTGAGCACATAACAGGTGTTAAGCATTTCACTGAGAACCAGAGAATGAGGAGACACAATGATAGAACCAGTAACACCAGGCTCATCGAGGGTAGTAAATGTCTCCTAGGCAGGATAGCTTCATCAAAACAGAACTGATTTCTCCATAGTTTGGGATTCTGGGATTGACATCTATTGTGTTGGCCTTGATGCTGAAAGGTTTTTTGTTTTGTTGTTTTTGTTGTTTATTTGCTTTGTTGTCGTTTTCCTGAACAAGGTTTCTCTGTGTAGCCCTGGTTATCCTGGAACTCACATTGTAGACAAGGCTGGCTTGAAATCACAGAGATCCACCTGCCTCTGCCTCCGCCTCCGCCTCCGCCTCCGCCTCCGCCTCCGCCTCCGCCTCCGCCTCCGCCTCTGCAATTGCAAGGATTAAAGTTGTCTGCTACCTCTGTCCAGCAAAGCTGAAAATTCTTGTGGCCTGCCTTATCCAAGTCTCTGTTCTATCAAACTCAGGGTGAGCCTTGTCTTCATCATCCAAGAGCTGGAGTCACATATTCATGAGCAGCCAACAGAGAGAAGCAGGAAACTTCCCTTAACCTCCTAGTTTCTGTTTTTCTACATCGGAACTTAAGCCTAGGCCTTACATGTAGGTCCAAGGAGTCTGAGAAACATGTATTTAATTTAGCAATTAAACACATCAATGTATCAGTGTGTTCAACTCAGAACGGATTTAATAGGGAAACTCAGATGCTCAGGTAAACGCAATTTCTGCCCTGCATGGCCACAGACCTTCAGTCTTGTAGACAATACCCCGAGTAAGCTCTTGGACCTGTAGACAACACTGTGAGTGAGCTGGAAGAGAAAGGAGTTAGCTCACAGTATAATTGACTGACTTCAAGTACTATTAGTAGAAACAATGTTAATTATCACCAGGACTCAGTTGCCAATTTCTCTGTGGAGGGATCTGTAATCACTGCCCCTGCAGGTGCCAGCAGAAAGCCCTTCTTACGAGCCTCCACCTCCCACCACAGTGTGCAGCATCATGGCTTTTACTAGAGATACAATAAATGTGTTTCTGTCTTCCCCATTCTTTCTCTTCCAAACTTGCTTTTAACGCCTTAAGGGCTAAAATCTGAGTTTTTATACTCCCACTTTCTCAGGAATTAGGTTCATGAAAAGGTTTTCTATTTGATTTCTTTTTTTGAGACAAGGTCTCGTTATCTAACCCTGGCTGGGCAGGAACTTGTTCTCTAGACTAGACTGGCCTCAAACTTGCAGAGCTCTTCCTGGTTTTGTCCCTCAGCGACAGGGACTAAAAGTGTGAACAATAACCATGCCTGGCTGAATTATTTTTAATAAGTAAAAAAATTTCAAATGTGGGGTCTCTGAGCAAACATAACCAAGGGGCCACAGAGTAATAGTATACAGTTCACTTTGCCAGCTATCAAAACATTTAACACAATTTTTTTGCTAATGAACACAAGTGAATCTCACAGTTTTATCAATATCTCATCTGATGATCATGATAAATATAACTGTCAAACTTAGAAAAAGTATATTTTGTCAGTAAGTGCAATGACAGCTATAGCAATTAAAAATCGTTCTTTGATCACAATTGCCAAAAGAATAAATAAATAAATAAATAAATAAATAACTTCCTTAAAATGTCTTAGTAAAAAGTACAATGTGAGTCTTACCCCCTCTCTACATTTGTACCGCTGGTCCCAGAGTAGCATGCTTGGAAACAGAGCACGCTGGCTCTCTAGCTCTTGCTCTCCCCTAGATCTCTGCTGCCTGGGGATTCTGTTCCCGAGATCACCGGGTCTGGAAGGTCATGTCTCCAGCAGGCAAGGCTTAGGCCCAAGGCGGTCCATGTGGCTCACCCCAGTTCCTTGCCTGTCACCCCAAATAGCACTGCAGAGAGTGAACTGAAACACGTTACAGTTCATACTCTCAGGCCCCTTCGTTCACATTTCCTATTGTAATCATTCATAACTTTCTCTTGATTTTCTTAGCTCAAACACAAACGGTTCTCAGATTAGAAACTCAGCTGGTAAGACACTTCTGAGTCCACAAGTGCTCCACTGTAAGAATCGGATCCGAAACAGAAAAGCCTGGGGGCTGGGCTGGGTCTGACTGTGGCAAAGCTCCTGTCTAGCATATATATTTCCCTGTGCAGAAAAGGAAAAAAACAAATGAAAATCACAACAAAACAAGAGCTATGTAAGGAGGCCCCTCCCCTCTCCCATAATTACTCTGCTGTTTTTTTGTGATTCATTCATATGCTAAATATTGTTGACTACAAAGGAGGCACAAAGACAGTGCCCTTGAAATGCAAAAAAAAAAAAATGCACTTGCACTGGTGTTACACTTTTCTAATTTTTTTTTTTTACTTTATATTACAATTACCTATAGACAGTCTATTTTAGATTATTGGTCATGGAATTCCACATATAGCTGACTTAAACACTGAGTTGGAAATTGGTTAAAGAGTAAATGCATATATAGAAACATATATAATTTTCTACAAAACTGAATTGTCAGATGGGAAAACGTTTTGTTTAAAACAAGCTGTTAAAGTGCAACGGTCTGTTTAGATGGTGGCCATGGATGGATTCTGCACAGCGCTAGTGACGAGAGAGGAAGAAACAATCTCATCTGTCCTGTGTGCCTAGAGCATGTGCCATATAGTTTGAATAAGTCCGTCAAAGGCCCCTGTTTTAAAGGCTTTGTTGGGGTGTGGGCAGTGAAGGCAGCCAGTAGATCCAGTGGGTAACAGACCCACGTGAGAGGTTCTCAGGTCACTGGGGATGTGCACTTGGCCCATCTAGGTTTTCTCCTTTGTTTCCTGGTTCGTGCTGTGGGCATTTTGTTCTTCCGCGTCCCCCACCCCCACCCCCACCCCCACCCCCACCCCCACCCCCACCCCTGTAAGTAGTCTCTATTTCGGTCCAGACCCCCAGCAGAGTCTCAAGTAACGCGTCTACACAGTGTTGCGCTGGAAAATTCTTCTTATAAGTTGAATTATTTTCCTCGCTGTTATGGCCAAACACCCGACCAGAATCAACTCAAGGGAGGAAGGGTTTGCTTTGGCTTGCGGTTTGAGGGGAAACAGTTTTATCACAGCCAGGAAGGCAGGACTGTAGAAGAGCTGGCTGTTCACATTGTGTTGGCAGCCAGAAAGCAGAGATTGGCTGGGAAGTGGAGCCTGCTTATGCAACTGCGCTGGCTGGCCCTCATGATTCACTTCCTCCAGTGAGGTTCTACCTTGTAAAGGCTCCACACTCTCCATATTGGCGTTGCCCGGGAGCTGCAGAAATGCCACAGAGTCAGACCCAGCCCAGCCCCCAGGCTTTTCTGTTTCGGATCCGATTCTTACAGTGGAGCACTTGCGGACTCAGAAGTGTCTTATCAGCTGAGTTTCTAATCTGAGAACCGTTTGTGTTTGAGCTAAGAAAAATCGAGAGAAAGTTATGAATGATTACAATAGGAAATGTGAACGAAGGGGCCTGAGAGTATGAACTGTAACGCGTTTCAGTTCACTCTCTGCAGTGCTATGCGGGGTGACAGGCAAGGATCCGGGTTGAGCCGGGCTTACCCGGGTAAGCTACTAAATCTAAATTTACTGACTTTATTTTTTTTTCTGTAGTATTTGAATTTTTTTTTTTTAAGCTACTACGTATTTTTTTTAATCAGTATCACTTTCTCTAGGGAGAATTTCTTCTCCAAGAAAGTCTCTATAGATCTCTTTAACGAGCTAAACGTGCCAAACTCTCTCTACTCTTCAATGTGTCATTCAAAACAGCCACACATCTTTAGTATTCTTGAAGCCAGGTAGATAGTGTCATGGTAGCAGCTATTTTCAGACGCTTCTCTTCTGCTCTTTGGTCTCTGCCATTTTCTTCCCTATTCTATACGGGATAGTCTATAAAAAGCTAAGAATGTTAAATCTAAGAAAGGATAACAGTATGACTCATGGCAAGTTGCAGCAGCATAAACAGAAATAAATATCAAAGATGGAGTACTTTGTAAGGCAAAGCACAATGGAAGTGCATGGCAGTATTTATTCATTTAACATTTACTGAATGACAGTGATAAGAATAAACACAGTGTTTAATTTAAGAAGTGTCAAGAGGAGAAAGAGATACGGATTAATGTATCAATTAAGTAAGTACCACTGCATAGGAAAAGGATGGAGGAATCAGGCTGTCCAGAAAGGACCAGTTCTTTGTTTGCTTTGTCTAAGACAAGGTTAACAGTAGCCCAGGCTGAACTTGGACTTTATGTAGCCAAGGATGACCTTGAACTTCAGATCAGGACAGAGTGCTAGGGTTTAGGGACATGCCTGGATTATGAGATATTGGGATCGGGAGGAGGGGGTTGTTGCAGGCTGGGCAAGCGCTCTACCAGCCGAGTTATATTCCTCAGTGCAGAGGAACTTGTGAGCAAGGGATTCAAACATCAGTAGAAGACTGATAGGCAAATCAGAAAGAGGGCACTCTAAGGACTGAAGAGCACACACACAGAGTTGAAAAGTCTGGTTTTTTTGGTAGAACATTCTATATGTAGGCTGGGCAGAGCTCAGATTGGGAAAGTCCTCAAAATGATATCATCTCAGGATTTTATTCTTTAGGCTTTTGGTGTCAAAAGAAAACAAACAAACAAACAAACACAAAAACAAAACCAATTTGAAGCAAGAAGGAAATGTATTCAGACGAGCATTTTAAGAAGATTGTATTGATAGAGTGACAGGTCCTGGAGATACAGTTTTGAAGCTCCTGGTGTGGGAATTGGTTCCATGCTTGGTCGCTAAAAGGATGAGAATTGTATTTCTGGAGGAAAAGTGACTTATTTTTAGCATGTTGAGTTTGAAGCATTTGAAGAATATCTAAAAGAAATTCTGAGATATAGTTCCTAGCTTACACGAGAGGTCTAGAGTAAAAAAACAGATTTGGGAATGATGATCCCATGAGGCACTGGGTCTCAGACATTAGTGAGGGCACACAGAAGAATCACCCAAGTGCTGTTTAAATCCCGAGTCCTTGATCTAATAGTGTGTGTGTGTGTGTGTGTGTGTGTGTGTGTGCATGTATGCATGTGTGTTGACTGTCGCCTTAGCCAAGCAACTCTCATCTCCAGAGAAGGAATTTTAGCAACTGTGTGTGTGTGTGTGTGTCTATGTGTGTGTGTGTGTATGTGTGTGTGTTTGTGTGTCTATGTGTGTGTATGTGTGTATGTGTGTGTGTTTGTGTGTCTATGTGTGTGTGTGTGTATGTATGTGTGTGTATGTGTGTGTGTGTATATGTGTGTGTGTGTGTGTGTGTGTGTGTATGTGTGTGCGCGCGCCCTTGTGTACCCGTTTGGAGGCAGGAGGTTGTTGATGGTTTCCCTCTATCTTACTTCACTTTAGTTTTTGACAGGTTCTCTTACTGAGCCTGGAGCTCACCCCTTTGGCTAGGCTGTCTTGACAGGAAGTACCTGGGATCTGCTGGTTCTGTTCCCAGCTCTGGGATTACAGCTCATACTCTGCCATGCCTGAGTTTTCACGTGAGCATGGAGGATTCAAACTCAGAGTCTTGGGCTTCTGCAGACAGCACTTTGACCATCGAGGCATCCCTCGAGCCCTCAGGAATCCATCTTGAAACAACTTTAAACAACTGATGCAGGCAGATGACTGAACCAGTTTCGAGAAACAGCGCCAAGAGAACAGAAGGAGACCGTAAGGAAGTGGTGCTACAAAACCCAGAAGAGGAGGGTTCAGAAAGCGCGGTGGTCATGTTAATCCAGCAGAAAATCCTGGAAGCACAGCCTGAAGAATAGACTGGAGCCTGGAGGAGTGGAGTGCTGAGGGAACGGGCATGGGGAATGGAGCTTGTATAAGAAAGCAGTGCCTTGTAGACAAGTTACGCTCCTGTGTCGGGAATTCAAGGTCATACTCAGCTATGCAGTGAACTCTAGGCCAATAGAAGTATGTGAGACTCTGTTTCAAATGCAACCAGCAAAAGGACAGTGTGCATCTTTTTAAAAAATTAATAATTGCAGGGCTGCAGAGATGGCTTGGCAGTTAAGTGCACCGGCTGCTCTTTCACAGGACCTAGGTTCAATTCCCAGCACCCACTTGGCAGCAAACAGCAATCTGTAACTCCAGTTCCGGGGATCTGACACAAAATATTAATGCCCCAAAAAGTAAATAAATCATTTAAAAATTAATAATTGTATTGGGGCTGGAGGAGCGGCTCAATGGTTAACAGTTTCTCACCAGCTGCTCTTCCAGAGGACCCAGGTTCTATTCCCAGCATCCACAGGGCTGCACACAAACCGTGGGTACCTAATAGAAGCAGACAGTTGGAGCTTTGGAGCTCTGCTGACCAGCAAAAACAAAAAAGTGCATGTGGAGGAAGTGGTTTGTTTGGGTTTTGGTTTTGAGAGACAGAGCTTCTCTGTGTAGCCCTGGTTGACCCTAGAACTTTCTTTGTAGACCAGGGTAGCCTCTGCCTCCCAAATGCTGGCGTTAAAGGTTTGTGCCACATTGCCTGTCAAGAAAAGGAAAGGTTTTAATTTAAACAAGTTCAGGGGCTCAGATGCGAGCTCCTTCAAGCTATTTTTTGTGGTTGTTGTTTGTTTCCGAGGCAGGGTTCTTATGTAGCTATGGTAGTTGGAATGAGAATGGCCCCCAGAGGCTCATAGATTTAAATGCCTAGTCACGAAGGAGTAGCACTATTTGAAAGGATTAGGAGGTGTGGCCTTTGTTGAAGGAAATATGTCACTGGAGGTGGGCTTTGGGGGTTTCTAAAATCTCAAGCCAGGTCCAGTAGCTCTCTCTTCCTGCTGCCTGCAGGTCCAGATACAGCCTGTGCTGCCATGCTCCCAGCCATGATAAAAAAACTAAACCTCTGAAACCATAAACAAGCCCCAGCTGAAGGGGTCCTTTTATAAGGGTTTCCATGATCTCGGTGTCTCTTCACAGCAGCAGGACAGTGACTGAGCCAGTAGCCCAGGCTAGCCTGTACTTGATTTAACTTCTGATCTGTCTGCCTCCAAAGCTAAGATGCTACCGCAGCAGACCTGTGTCATCACACGCAGTTTTTGAAGATCATCTCCATCACCATTCGGGAAGCTAAAAGGAGAGGATCATTTCAAGTTCAAAGCTAGCCAAAGTTACAGAGTGAGACCCTGACTTAAAACACCAAAAATAGGGGTGGTGAGATGGCTCAGTGGGTAAGAGCACCCGACTGCTCTTCCGAAGGTGATGAGTTCAAATCCCAGCAACCACATGGTGGCTCACAACCATCCGTAACGAGATCTGGCTCCCTCTTCTGGAGTGTCTGAGGACAGCTACAGTGTACTTACATATAATAAAATAAAATAAAATCTTTAAAAAAAAACACCAAAAATAAATAAAATAAAATAAAAATAAATGAATCTAAAAAAAAATTCTCAATCACTGAACTACAGCTTTGTGTTGTTGCTCTTTTCAGACAGGGGCTCACTGTTTTGCCCTGGCTGGCCTCGAACTTGCCATGTAGATAAGGCTGGCCTCAAAATTGGGGACCCTGCTTTCCAAGTGTTTGTTAAAAGGCGTGCATCACCATGTCCAGCTTTTTATTTTAAATTTTTTAAGGTGATTGCGTGTGTACGTGGGAGGGTGAGTGCGTGCGTTGGAGCGTGAGCGCGTGCGTGCGTGCGTGTGTGCATGCGTGCGTGTGTATGTTTCATTGGCATGTCAGTGCAGCATGCATGTGTCTGGTACCTGAAGAGGGCAGAGGAAGGCACCAGATCCCCTGGAACTGGAGTTACAGACAGTTGTGAGTTGCTATAGGGAAACTGGGAATCAAATTCAAGTTCTCTGGAAAAGCAGCAATGCCCTTAACCCAGGAGCCATCTCTCCAGCACTGCCTCCTGTCCCTTCCTTTTTAATCCCCATTAACCAGCAAGATTGCTGGCACCTAGTAAAGTTCCTACTTATGGTTTTTAGATTAGTGAAATAATTTTATCTGTAACTCTCTGTTATTGGGTTATTTATTTGCTAATTTATATTTTATGGAACAAGCTCTCCATCATCCTTAGTTGGCCAGGGATGAATTGAATTCTCTTCATAGCCAAGGATGACTTGAACTTCTGAATTCAGAATCATTTGTCTCTCCTCCTTCCACTGCCCCCATCCCCCATCTCCTTTGAACTCTTTTCTTTTGCCTCTACTGAAAAAGCGTATGTGACCTTTGTGACTCAATGCTCCAAGGCATGCTAGTCATAAAACAGATAGCGACATTCCTCCACCCACCGGCTTCCTGGGTTTGTAGAGTGTTCGTTCAAAGAAAGTCACCCTGACCCACCCTGACCGCTCCTGGAACCTGCTATGCAAATGTGCTATTGTTAGGGGCTCATAGAAACTGTCTTGAGAAATAACCCGCACAATTACCAGGTGTTCCTTGTGACTCTTGTGACTTTGCACATCCTTGTGACTCTTAACTGGTATTTTTGGTATTTTCCAACAATGCCCTCCCCACCCCCTTGAGTTGTGGTTTCTTCCTTTCAATACCCCCTCTCCCAGCTACTGGGGGCAGGGGGCATGGTCCTCTAACCCTGTATGGGGTATGACTGTGGATCCCAGAGCACTCTTGGAATAAAAGTCCTCTTGCAGTTTGCCTCAAGACCATTTCTTGTGAGTGATTTGGGGTGTCACCTCAATGTGAGGGAGTCCTCACGTTGTGGGTCTTTCACTACCACCAGGTACTGGGATTATAGGCCTGCCCCATTGTTACTAGCTTTTTTGAGTGCTAAGAATTGAACCCAGAGTTTTATGCATGCTAAAACAAAACAAAACAAACAAACAAACCACGGAACCAACTGAACAATAAACCAACCCCTGATCAGTTTGTTTCTTAGGGAAAAACAATCCTCCAATAGGTTGGCTTGCAGATCTTCCTGTTCTTTGTGGACTCAGACATTCAGGCTCCACTCTTTCTGCCTATATGTTCACTTAGCTAATTCCGTCATCCTTCCTCTCAGACCTCTCCTGGTATATCCTACCTTGCTTTGGCTTGTTCAAGGGACTGTGCACCATAATATTCTTGAGTCTGTCAACCAATGATGTGACAAAATACATAGTGCCACATCTTATTGGTAGAGTTTGTTTGTAAGGACCAGCACCTTCTTGTGGAAGGCAGGCAAAAGCTCTACTGAAGAGGTCAGCTCCGGAACTTAGAAAAATTTCACAAGACCCCTCCCTCCTGGAAGAGAAAGGTTATAGAGCACTTAGGCACCCCTTACATTCCTCAGACCACAGGGGGAACTGACTGTCAGCCACCAGCAGATGAGGGAAGGCTAGAGCATAGACACATTCCTTAGGGCAGCCACTGGCAGATAAGGGAACCCCTTGCTGCCTCATTCCCTAAGGACCAATCAGTTTAAAAGTCACAGTGTTCTGCCATCACATTGTGCCTACTGGCTGTTGCTCTATTTTACCCCTGAAAACTTCCTGGAGTAGCCTTCTCTCCTTTGGGTGCAGGACGACCCCAACATGCTGGAACAATAAATTTCTCTTGCTTTTACATCAGTCCGGGCTCTGATTGTTCATTCTCAGGTGGGGGAGTAGGAGGTGGGATGGTCCCTGGTAAGCAAAAGCTTGTCAAAGTCTGTTTTGTTTTGTTTTGTTTTGTTTTGTTTTGTTTTGTGAGACGGGGTTTCTCTGTATAGCCCTGGCTGTCCTAGAACTCACTCTGTAGTGACCAGGCTGGCCTCGAACTCAGAACTCCACTTGCCTCTGCTTCCCAAGTGCTGGGATTAAAGGAATGTGCCACCACTGCCCGGCAGGCTCAGGCTTGTCAGAGTCTTATACTACCCCAGAACTATAGTCCTAGGCCCTTGCTAGTAGAGTTTAATAAATGATAGTATATATAAATAATAGGTATTTCTTGATAGTTAAAAACAACAACAAAAACCAAAACAACAAAACCTTTGCTCTCACAAGCTCTTTCTTTACTTTCTAGAACTCACTTTTTAAAAATCTGCTTTAAAAAGGGAAGCAGGGGCTAGAGAGATGCCTCTGTGCTTTAGAGCACTGGGGTTCAGTTCCCAGCACCCACAAGGCAGCTCACAATGTTTGTAACTACAATTTCAGGGCATCTGACACCCTCTTCTGGCCTCAGTGGGTACTGTATACACACAGCATATTTACATGCATGACAGGCAAAACACTCAGACACATAAAAACAATAAGTGACTTTTTTGAAGTTTCTAAAGGGAAGCAAGTGAATTTTCAGGGGTTTTATATATTATTTATTTAGTAGTGGGGAGGGGGGTTGTCAGGGGATTTGAGGAGAGACTCCTCACCTTCTACCCTATGAGTGTGAGGAGGGAGCTCAGGCCTAGAGGCTGTGCCCAAAGCTCCTTTGCCCACCGAGCCAACTCACAGGGATCTCTTTCTTTCTTTCTTTCTTTCTTTCTTTCTTTCTTTCTTTCTTTCTTTCTTTCTTTCTTTCTTTCTTTTTTCAAGACAGGGTTTCTCTGTATAGCCCTGGCTGTCCTGGAACTCACTTTGTAGACCAGGCTGGCCTCGAACTCAGAAATCCGCCTGCCTCTGCCTCCTGAGTGCTGGGATTAAAGGCATGGGCCACCATGCCTGGCAATCTGTTGGTTTCTAAGATGTCACCTTGATTTCTTTCCTTTCAACTATTTTAGGAAGCGATCTTTGGTTTGGATTTTTCTCCCCAATCCCTGTGCTGTGTTCTTGTGTTTTGAGCTGTGAGTTCTTTAGATCAAGGATTGTCCTCTGTGAATGAGGAGGGTGATTTTTTTTCAGTGATTATATATATATATATATATATATATATATTTGGGAAGAGTGGCTGTCAGAGTGCGTGTGGAGGTTGTTGGAGGACAGCCTTGAGGAGCCAGTTGTCCCCTCCTGTCACATGGGTCCCCCATGATCTAACTTGGGCCATCTCACCAGCCCTTTCCTCAGGACTCCTAAGCCTCCTCTTCTTTTGAGGAAGTGACAGTCACAGGATGATTCTTCTCAAAAGACAGAATCATAAAAGAAGAAATCAAATTATCTCAAAGGCTGGACATATATAAAACAGACAATAGAAAGCAGACATTGGATATGAGTTTAGGTGTGACTCAGTTCTGCAGAGGTGTAGGGTGATAAAAGGATATGTTATTGGGTAATAACTCCATTGAGGGGTTGAGGCATCAGGAAGAAAATTAAACTCTGGCGAGCCCAGGGCTGACTCAAGGTTGAGGAGAGTCAGCAATAGGGAAGGCAATCAGAGCTGATAAACAGCGTGTCCCTAAGGAATGGGCATTGCAGGGAGATTTTAAGAAAAAAAAATTTACCCATTAATGACGAGACATTATTTTGAGCACTCAACATGGTAATGTATGTACCCACTTTCACTGGCTCTGAAGGTCAAATGGGCTCTGAAGGTCAAATGGGCTATTATTTACCCCAATCAAACCCTGTCATGCTTTGTATACACATCATTAACGTTTTTATTTGCTGCTTCCCCTAAACTTCAGGACATAGGCAGAGGGAATTATTCCTAAGAGTATAGATTGCACAGGGAGTAGTGGGGCACACAGTTAGATCCAGCACTCTGGAAGCAGAAGCAGGCAAATTTCTTTGATTTAGAGGCTAGCCTGATCAACAGAGCAAGTTCCAGGATAGCCTGGGCTATACAGTGAGATCCTGTCTCAACAAACAAACAAACAAACAAACAAACAAAAATCCAAAACAAATGAAAAGATTCTAGATTACTATTTGAGTACTGCAAATGTTTTTCTTTTCTTTCTTCTGTCTCTCTTGTCTCTGTCTCTCTACCTCCCCAAACCCCAAGCATAGAGTGTGCACTCTACAGTTGAACTACAACCTTAGCCTTTGCTTGTGATTTTGAAAGATACATAAGTTAATCTATATTGACTTTTGAGATGTGCTTTCTGTGAACACATCTTGTAGTATCCAAAGATCCAGAGCTAAATAGAAGTCGAGCACAGCACACAGCCTACATATAGACTTCTCGGTGGTATGCAAACATTGAAAGCCCTCAGCAGGCCTTCCAAGCACTAGCTTCATAAGCTATTGTGGCATTTGGGAGATTTTTAAGTTTGTAATGATAGCAGAACAGAGAGTCAACAGCTCTTCATATTCGCTGTGCTGTGCCAGTGACCACTGATGCTAATGTCGGACATTTCCTGCTAGCTATTCATTGATTTAAAAAAAAAAAAGTCATACTTTCCAGAGACTGAGCAGGAGATAAGATGTCAAAAAGTAATAAGGACTGAAATGAGGGAGCAGAATACAAAGGAACCCAAAAGAGAAAACATTACAGCGATGGTATTTTTTTTCCCTCTTGTATATGCAGATGGACAGGAAAATTATAGCAGTAATTGCAGTCTCCGTTTCACCAGAGACGTATGGCCTTGGGGAATCAGGAGATGGGGAAAAAAACCAATGAAAATGCACTCTCATCAGGAGCTTTGGCCAAGGGCATTCACCCTCCCTGTGCCTTGGTTTCCTTAAAGGTTGAAAAGGATCATTTACTTATTCCAGTTCCTGGGAAGATGAATGAGATATTGCCTCAGAAGCACCCAAACTGGTCAGGAAAAAAAAAAAGTGCTTCGAGAATGCCAAGTTGTACTATTATTATTGAACTGTGTTTCCTTTGGGATGAGTCATTTGCTGCAAAGCCATGGAGACAATTCCGAGAGTGATGATGAAGGGTCGGGCAGTAAGGAGCAAGCATTGCGCTCTTTACTGGTGCAAGGGAGGTCTTAAGTGCAGTGGAACCCTTCCCTTTGTTCCAAGGACAAGGGGGATGGGGGTGTCAAGTCATTAAAAATCCTATACAGCAACGTATTCATTCGAGCAGACTCTTGGAAATCAATAGGCGATTTGAATTCAGATTTTGCCATTTTTCACCATAACCCTGGGCACAATCACCTTTGTTGCTTTACGTTTCTTTCCCTCCCTCTGTGAAATGGAGACAATCATAGTTCTGATAGGGTCGTCGGGATTTAAGTGTCCACCATCCCAAGGACTCAGTAAAGTTGCCCTTGCAATAAATGAGAGAGAGATTGAGAGCCTAGAAATTCACGTTGATAATCCTTTTTTAAGAAAGGAAAAGGAAAAGGCAAGTTTTTATTTTCTAAATTATTATATGTCTCAGAAGCCTAGGAAGGAAAAAAAAAACAGTAACAAAAAGACCTTAAGTCTGAATCAGTCCCATTTCAGTGGTCCGAGCCCACTCGTGGACCCTCCTTTATTTGGCACGCTACACACCAGAAGAGCCTTTCCCAAAAGCAGTTTTCCATTTCAACGGCCGGCGTCTCTCTGAGAAGCCCGGGGCTAGGCAGGCAGTAGCTGGTTCAAAACCCCACGAGTTCGGAGCCGAGCCCTCGGGCGGGCGCCGGCGGGGACCCGACCCCGGAACCTTCGCGCGGCGCGGGCGGGGCAGGGGGGAGGGCTTTGGCGGGGGCGCGGCGCCGCTTCGCCCAGCCTCCGAGCGAGCGAGCGAGCGAGCGCAGCGCAGCGCGGGCCGGCGGCCGGCCGCGGAGGATGCCGAGGGGCGGCGACGCAGGCCGGACTCAGCCGGGGCGGCGGGGAGGGCGCCGCCCGAGGGGGTAGGGCGGCCGCGGGGGCGCGCTCGGGCCGGGCCGCGCGCCCTGCGCTCCGTTCGCTCGCTCGCTCGCGCCCTCCTTCCTCAGCGGCGGCGGCGGCCGGGGAGCAGACATGGCGGCCGACCTGAACCTGGAGTGGATCTGCTCGCTGCCGCGCTCCTGGACGTACGGGATCACTAGGGGCGGCCGCGTCTTCTTCATCAAGTGAGCGGGCCAGGGAGACGCCGCCGGGCGGCTGGGGGGAGCGGTGGGAGCGGGCGGGCCGGGGGCCCCCGTGGGTCGCCCCTCGCGCCGCTCAGCGCCTGTCCCTTCTCTTCCCTGCAGCGAGGAGGCCAAGAGCACCACCTGGCTGCACCCGGTCACCGGCGAGGCCGTGGTCACCGGGCACCGGCGGCAGAGCACAGGTAGGGCGGGCCAGGGCTGGGGCTGCGGCTCCGGGCCACCTGGCGGGGTTGGAGGGGCTCCGGGCTCCGCGCGACTTAGTCCCGGGGCTCCTATTCTTCTCCGCCTTTTCATCAGCGCTTGGAGACGGCGCCCTCTTTCTGACGCCCTGGTCCCCATCCCTGCCCGGACGCCCCCCGAGGATGGGCGACGCCCCTCTATCCCGGATCGCCCCCGTCTCCGCCTCCAGCACCCTTTAGGAAGTCCTCACCCGCTCCCCTTTGCTCCCCGCATCCCAGTAACCCCGCGGTGAGACGGTCCCGCATCCTCGCCCTGCTCCCCAGAGAACTGCTTTCTGCCAAGCAGCTTCCTCCTCCTCCACCTCCTACTTCTCCTAAGTGGGACTGTGGGTAGGTGGACTGATGGAAGAGTTAGGGGTGCTGCGGTGTCGGCCCCCCTCCCCATGTGATCCAAACGCCGGTGAGTCCCCTCCTGCTACCCGGGGAGCCGCTGGAGTTAGGACGCTGGAGCGGGCGCCGCAGCCGGTGAGCCCGACTCAAAAGTCACCGGTAGCCGCAGCCAAGCTCCATGTACCACCAGCAGGCGGTGGGCGAGCCAGGGCGGTCCCGCGTGGGGGGCCTTCGGGGCTCCAGTTCCACGAGGAAATGCATCTCGGGTTGCTTTGATAGCTTTCTTGAATGCTTAGCATGAGTTGAGCTGGAGGAGGGCTTGTGGTGGTTTCAGTGCTGGTCTGGCTTTCTTTTGTCATTCTTTGTTTACATTCACCCAACTTGTTTGCCTGAAACGTAATGTGAGTTCTCATACTGGCCCGCCTCTATTCCGGGTGACTGCAAAGGCTTGAGAACAGTTGGGTCGAAGGTGAGGCCCGGTTCACTCGTCCCTCTGAGTACTTTTCTCTCCAGCTCCGAGGTTCCGAGAATCTCCTATTAAAGTTGCCAGAAGGGTGAACAAACCTGCCTTTTCTGTTAAACGCTGGAGTTCAGTGAAGTGACTAATAATGTGTCCAAATTTGCAAAACTGGAGGAGGAAAGGGAAGGCTGCTGTAGCAAGCATGATGAGGTTACATTTTTAGGGCATTTCTGACTAATAAACCATCATGTTTCTGAACTCCCTGTGCAGTCTTTAGCTTCAGCCTGTTTCTGTACATAATTGCAACTTTGATAGCCTCGTTACCCTTGTGGATATGGACACGTTTATTTCATGGAAGACAATATAGGGTTAAAAGAATTTAGCCCAAATGTTTTATGGCATTATTTCAGGCCTATTTTGATTATGTATGACACGAATGTCTTCGAATTACCCTCACAGATTAAATAGCAGTCACATGCCAGAAATATTTTATTCTATGATGTGATTTAGCATTTATCTATTTATTTATTCTTGTTTGATTTACTTTGCTTGGGCTCCCTTTTTGTGCACACATGTATGCATTCTGGAGATGTTGTGATTAAATCCAAACCACTTGTCCTCATAAGTACCATGTGGCACATAAAGATACAGTTGCTCACTTGAAACGTCCCATCTCTTCAGGTCAAGTGTATTGAAACTCGTGTGTAAGTATTCAGTCAGTTTCCCACTAATTGAACACTTGAGTTCTTTTCATGGTAGAAGAAATCCTAAATGGATTTGAATTGTAAAATAGGGTTTTGAATAAACAAGATATACCTAAGAAGGCAAAATGCTGCCCATTTGGGGTTTATGCAATCAGTGATGGGTATTTTACCAGGGTTTGAAAAAAAAGACTTTGCGTTTTGGGATATCGGAGTGGATCCTTTCCCACCCTGACTACTGTTAAAGGGAATAATTATGTTAGGTCATCTCAAATATTGCTGGAACTTTCCTGGTGGCTTTAAATTTGAATTGTCATCTTCCAAATTCCAAATAATGTTATATTGATTGACTAATGATCTTGCCAGCCAAGACTTTGGATCGACACATACTTAAATGAACATAGCTAATGGTGAAGACAGATAAGATGGGTTTAAGCTTATTTTGCAATCTCACTGAAGTAATACTAATTGTAATGTATGTTTTTTAGATTTGCCCACTGGCTGGGAAGAAGCATATACATTTGAAGGTGCAAGATACTATATAAAGTGAGTGAATTTTGATTGCTTCCCTTGGTAATTCAAATGTTGTAATGAACCTGAAGTTGGATGCTTCTGAGTCTATACACAATTCTATCTTAGTTTGTTATATAGTGTGAATTGTATCCTTTATATGGTTATGAAATTTTGAGGGGGAGGGTAGCCTCATTCATTATCTTGTTATTTGCCTGGGTATTCATGGATTCACAGATTGCAAATTAGGTCACTTTTCGCCACATTAGTTTGCTTGATGTTTCAGTATGTTTCTGTGGTGGGATATTGTAAAGTCTTCTGACTTTAGCTATGTGGTACTTACAAGTTTTGTTTTTTGATTATTTGTGTTAAGAGAATTCCTGTATACACACACACAAAATACCTGTATTATGTGACTATTCCTCCTTCAGAGTGAGTCCAGCTTAGATGACAGGTAGCAGCCTGAGTTGTTAATAAGTAGCAGATCTGATGGAAAGCTGGCCGGGTCAGAGGAAAAATGGAACCCAGGAAACTCAGTACAGCGCACACCTGTGATAGAGCTTGTTACTCAGCTCTTAGTGTCTTACTAATTCTTGCTTGGGTAAGGCTGTGAAGAGAGCTGGAGAGAAAAGATGGCTGACTAATCTGTGAACACCAGTTCTGTGTGTTCCAGAGCTGATTGCCATTCACCTTATAGATAGTAGTCCTCCCCAGAAAGGTGCTCATTCACCTTATAGATAGTAGTCCTCCCCAGAAGGGTGCTCATTCACCTTATAGATAGTAGTCCTCCCCAGAAGGGTGCTCATTCACCTTATAGATAGTAGTCCTCCCCAGAAGGGCGCTCATTCACCTTACAGTTAGTAGTCCTCCCCAGAAGGGCGCTCATTCACCTTATAGATAGTAGTCCTCCCCAGAAGGGCGCTCATTCACCTTACAGTTAGTAGTCCTCCCCAGAAGGGTGCTCATTCACCTTATAGATAGTAGTCCTCCCCAGAAGGGCGCTCATTCACCTTATAGATAGTAGTCTTCCCCAGAAGGGCGCTTGTGCTGGAGGTGAGCAGTGCCTAGGGAAGAGGTCATGCTACCTGGGGAAAATAAGTTGGCTTGTCTTTGTTTCAAGTTAAAAAACTACTTGTAAAAGAGCTTTGTTTTTGTCCTTATATAAACATTTTTGACTAATTTTAAGTGACTGAGTCTTGAAAGAGAATACTTAAGAACAGGATTTGGTAGCAAGTTTAATAGTTTATTAGTGGTCACAAATTCCAAGTTTAAAGATACATTAGGCCCAGTCTATTTATTTTTACCAAGTGGTGTTTTTAAAGATCACAGCACATTTTCATTAAATTATAATTACTTGAATGGCTTTTTAAGTTTCTGTAGAAAGATGCTTTATGTAAAATGTCAAGGTATATTTATAGGTGCAGTTCCTTTTGAATGCTGCAGCAGGAAAAGCAGAAGTGGGATGTAAGGTTTGAGCATCTTCATGAGTGTGGTCCTTCTGGATTAGTTACTTATCTTGACTAAGGGTTTTGTCTGACAATCAAGCCATATATTCTTAGATGACCTTAAAAAAAAAAAGGATTCAGTGAAAGGAAACCATCAAGTATTTTCTTAGCAATTGTTTTCATTCTGAATTTAAATAAGCTTGTGTTGCCACAAAGAGAATGTTTTCTTTTTAGACATAGTGCTGATGTTATAAAGGAAGGCAGGGTGTTTTAGTCTTTGTGAGACAGTTTGACTGTGTTCCTCTAGCTGGGCTGGAATTCACGGAGATCTGCCTCCCAGGTGCCAGGATTGAAGGTGAATGCTACCATACTGGCATAAAAACAGGTTCTTGTTTCTTTTTCATTTATTCAACACACTTTAGATTACTATACATTAAGCTTAGCTGATCTGAGAGTAGACATTAATGTCAGTAATACTTTAATTCCTGTGAATGAGTGTGCTCTTGCATGATTGGTTTTTTTATAATTCGAAATAGAAAAGTAACCTAGGCCCAATGTGTATGTTTTCATTTAGAACTAAGCTAGTAGACCTTGTTTTACTAGCTAGCCATTTTGATGACATTTTCTTTCATTTTGAATTAGAATTTTGAGTATCATGCCTAAGTCACCTTAGGAAAATCAGAACAATATTAGAAAGCTATAAATTAAGACCGTCCTAACACTAGTGGGCTTTAATCCTGTGCTATTAAGAGATAGCTGGTAATTGCTTCTAAAATAACAATCATTTGAATGGTGAGAGCAGTTCATTCAGAATTGGGCACATCTTAGAAATTCATCATACATTGTGCTTCTTCCAGGATGTTGGCATTCACAGATACTATACTAATGTAGGTACATAGCTTCTCCCTTCTAGTGGGGTCAGAAGACCCCATTCCTTTATTTTTAGCGACATCACTAAGAACAGCTGTAATTTCTTAGAAACTTTCACATACTAGCTCATCCCATACTAGGGATGCTTTCTCATTTTGATGGTGAAGACTGAAATTCATTTTAATGGTGGAAGTAATCAGAATCGTTGTTTCTCTTTGTTCTCCATTCCCCACCCCCACCATGGAAAGAAGCAACAGGGACACACCTCTGGCACTTAACCTTCTGCAGGTGACAGACAGCTGAGGATCTTCCCAAGGAAAGACAGTTTCCAGGAAGAGAGGGATCAGTGCTCATGGACTTGAAGGAATGTCTTTGATCAAATGAAAGGAAAAGGAGGATAGAATGAGCTGGTAGACTGCTCACTGGAGAACATAGAGGAGATGGAGCTGGCCTTCTGACTCATAATCAAGTGTTGTGGAAGGTGCCCGCCCTCAGTGGGGACCTGTAGCCCTCTAGTGCTCAGAGGGGATGTGGGGATGTGTGAGCTCGGAAAGCCTTGCTCTTCTGGGGACAGTGCTGGTGCCTGCCTCTTCACAGTTGCAGGGTCCTGGGAGAGCTTCTCTCTGGTGATGCTTTAGTAGTGACAGGTGGAGTGGGCAAGCTCTAGGCGTCTCAGTGTTAGCTTCATATTTTAAAAATCTTTGGAGGTCAGCCTTCCAGACTGTAAGTTAGATAGGCTGGAGAAAACAACTTCTAAATTCCACCCAGCGGAAAAGTTTCTTTGAATTTTATTTTCTGGGACTTTTCAGTATTCTAGAGAATCATGAAAACTGAGCCTGCCAGGAAGAGGTGGTGTTGGGGACCTGGGAGAGCTGAGTAGCTTCTGTCATGTGTTGCTGTGGCCTGTCCCTAAGCTTGGATGGAGAAGCGCCAATAAGTGAAATGTGCAGAGCCAGGGTGTGCTGACATTCTCTTATGGAGCTATGTTCTCTTCCTTCTAAAATGTGTATGCACGTACCTTCCCTGACGTTTCAAGGAGACAGCTTCAAGGATAAGTAGTTGTCATGTCAACGAAGGACCTGAGCAGGCGAGAGTTTTATGCATTTGAACAGGGGGTCACCTGTTTACTTTGTATACTTTAGAAATTGGTTCTTTAACACAAGTTTACAGCTAGGTTTACAAAAAAAAGGGTTCATAGTATAAACAACATTTTATATTTGTATCCAAAATGAAAATTTATTAAAATTCCTTATCTAAAGATAAGTATATGCTTTGACCTTTTTTTCAGTGTACCCTAAACTAGCCTTCAAGTTATTCATGAATCTGTGTATCTGTATATATATATAAATACAGAGATTGAATATGACCTTTTCATATTGCTTTCTAAAACTTAATTTATGTAATTTACTTTCAGGGAAAAGGGCTAAAAGTTATTATAAGTGAATTTATAACTTAAAGTCAAGCTTTAATTATTTCATGTTTTACCAGAAATCAGACACAAGCTCACAAAGTACAGAAGATAATCTTCTATACTTGAATGTTATTAAGCTTCTTGCTTAAGCCTTGCAAATAGTGCTTAATGACTCTTTAATGACAGGTCACTGTTGCTTAAATGGATGTGTCATTGACTATTGCTTTGTGCTTCAAAGCTTTATGATGGTTTCCTTAAAGTACCAAGCAAATCCTAGAACAGCTCTGTGGCTGTGAGAAGCTGCTGCCTACCTACAGGCCATCAGGCAGGAAGGAGATCAGACTCTACTTACTTGCACACTGTGTGGTATATGCAGATTCTCGGAGGTAGCTTTTCATACTGCTTTTTTCCATAAGTATTAATTTGACATTTTTGAGATATGTTAATGGAACAGTATATAATTTGGGATAATGAAGTTTCATTTCCATATCTTCAAGAGATTCAAAAATGTGCTAAGAATTCCAAAATACCTGCAATGATGGAGTTTCTGATAGGAGACGGTCATTTAAACTTGCAAGGAATGAGAAGAAAATAGGAAGATGGAGAATAATACATATCTGTCATCAAAACATTAGAATCACTGATTATATTTAATATTTAAAATTGTTTTGTAGTTAAGTACTATAGCGATTATAATAAGATTTGAAACAAAATTTTTGAAACTGGGTTTCAGACTGTAGTTCAGGCTATCCTGGAACTCCTACTGTGTAGCCCTGGGAGACTTGTACCTCAAGGTAATGCTCCTGCCTCAGCCTCCTATGTGCTGGGATCACAAGGGTGGTTCTGACCAGCTGTTTGCCACTAGAACAGTGTGATGCTCCGAACAGTCAGTGCCAGGGCTCTGCTCCTGTTCAGCAGAAGAGTTTGGCCTGTAGTGTATGTACAGCTCCTTCTGTACACTGAGAACTCTGTGCCAGTCCATTAGGTACAACACAACCATCATCCCTGAAGGAGCTTGGAACACTGTGAACTACTCCATGCATTAAAATAGGGAAATGTGTAGGGAAACATATGCCTTCTTAATTTTTTTACATATGGTTTATATTTTATATGTATATAAATTTTAGATTAAATCTAAATATCAGCAATTTCTTTTTAATTTTTATTAGGTATGTAAGTGTATGACTCTTTTTTCCTGCATTTGTCCATGTGCGTGGCCTGTGTCCGGCAGGGTCAGAAGAGGGCACCAGTGCTCCCCAGGGACTGAGTCACAGATGGCTGTGAGCTGCCATGTAGGTGCTGGGAATCAAACCTGACTCCTCTGTAAGAGCCAGTGCTCTGGACTGCTGAGTTAACTATCCTAAGCTTCTGTTTTACTTTTTTGTAATTTCCATTTCTTGTGGGTTTTATTGTTTTTAAACTGATTGCCAAAGAAGCTATAAAGACCTGTCTTGTATAGGCCATGAAGCCTTTTTATTAATTACTAGTATTCAGATCAGGTCTGTGAGCCAAAATATAAGTCAGGGTGCTGGAGACATGGTTTTAAGAGCCTTTAAGAGGTGGTTTAAGCCAGATGTGGTGGCGCACACCTTTAATCCCAGCACTTGGGAGGCAGAGGCAGGTGGGTTTCTGAGTTCGAGGCCAGCGTGGTCTACAGAGTGAGTTCCAGGACAGCCAGAGCTACACAGAGAAACCCTGTCTTAAAAAAAAAAAAAAAAGGTGGTTTAAGAGCCCTAGCCCCTCTTCTAGAGGACCAGGGATCAATTCCCAGCAACCACATGGCATCCCAGTAGATATGGTACCCTCTTCTAGCCTCTGTGGGTACTAGGCACACACATGGTACACAGACACATGAATAGGCAAAATTTCCATACACATAACAATAAATAAAGATAAAAAAGGAATAAAGCAGCGAAAAGCAGGTCCTACACCATGTGGTACTCTAACTTGGTTACTTGGAACAAAAGGATTATTTCAGGGCTGGAGAGATGGCTCAGCAGTTAAGAGCACTGACTGACAGCTCTTCCAAAGGTTCTGAGTTCAATTCCCAGTAACCACATGGTGGCTTACAACCATCTGTACTGGGATCTAATGCCCTCTTCTGATGTATCTGAAGATAGCTACAATGTATTCATATACATAAAATAAATAAAAATTACTTTTCAAAAAAAGGTATATTTTATACTAATATTATGGTTAGGCTAGTGGACTAGCCTACCAAGACCTTGTTTAACCCACCAACCCTGTGAATAGGGTCTAGTGACCTTGTTTAACCCACCAACCCTGTGAATAGGGTCTAGTGACCTTGTTTAACCCACCAACCCTGTGAATAGGGTCTAGTGACCTTGTTTAACCCACCAACCCTGTGAATAGGGTCTAGTGACCTTGTTTAACCCACCAACCCTGTGAATAGGGTCTAGTGACCTTGTTTAACCCACCAGCCCTGTGAATAGGGTCTAGTGACCTTGTTTAACCCACCAACCCTGTGAATAGGGTCTAGTGACCTTGTTTAACCCACCAACCCTGTGAATAGGGTCTAGTGACCTTGTTTAACCCACCAACCCTGTGAATAGGGTCTTAATGGCTGGTCTTTCCTGTCCATTCACTTAGGAGGGCCTTGTCGTTTCACTCACTGTTGTAGGAGCTTGAGCACATGAAGGTGGGGATCTTTGAATCTAAGTCCTAGCAGGAGAAACAGACATCTAGAACGAAAAGAACATCTTCATGAAGGCAAAGTACAGTTTGTGTGACTGATTAGGAGGGGATATAACTTAACTGTTCAAGGTTCTGTTACCAGCATTTCCAGCCACAGTTGAGCTTCTTTGTGGGATTACATGCCCCTTCTTTTTTAGCCTCAGGACCTCTACACAAGACCAGACCTGCTCATTACCCTTTGCCTGTAGTTCTCTTGATAAAGTGTAACGCCTGGAATACACTCAGCTTCTGAGTAAGGGGCATCCATGAGCTAATGCTCACACCCAGTCTGTAAGGAGTTTCTATTACTATTACTACTGATGCTATTATTATTATTATTATTATTATTATTATTATTATTATTATTATATGTGCACCAGCATGGAGTCAGTGGACAGCTTTGTGGAATTGGCTCTCACATTCTCCCTTTTGTATGGGTTCTAGGTAATGCATTCAGGTTGCCAAGCTTACATCATTTGTCCACGAGTACTTTTACTTGCTAAGCCCTCTTTCCCCTTAGCCCATGATATCTAAATTTCTTATGTGATCTTCTCTCCTCTAAAGACTTAATCTCAAAATCATTGTGTGTTTGGGATGGTGGGATAGTGAGGAATAAAAACTGGGCTAGAAATGGTGGGAAGACTGGAGACTAGCCTGATGTGACCTTTTCATGGTGTTTGACAGATACATGTAAGTTAGGGTTAGTGGTGAAAAGGTTCGTATATAAATGTGACAGTTGGAGTTTGTCAGTTGAAGTAGGAATTGTCAGTTGGTGTCATAGAATTTACAAGAGGAAGAGGCAGGTCGATGAGCTGCCCCGGCGCTGCTAGGAGGTAAAAGGACTTGAGCAAGGTAGGTTTGCAGGTACGATTGGATTCAGATCTAAAGGACTGGAGGGAGAGCTAGAGAGGCTCTAGTTGGCTTTGTCAGTGAGAAGCACTCTAGCTGGAGGAGAACTCTCATGCAGAGCTGGGAGTGCTGGTGGGAGACATGACTACACTTAGATGTCAGTTGGGTTGTCTGTATTACTAGTTAGGCTATTTCAGTTGTCATCCAGCAATTTTTTTTTTTTTTTTTTTTTTTGGTTTTTTGAGACAAGGTTTCTCTGTATAGCCCTGGCTGACCTGGAACTCACTTTGTAGACCAGGCTGGCCTCGAACTCAGAAATCCACCTGCCTCTGCCTCCTGAGTGCTGGGATTAAAGGCGTGTGCCCATCCAGCCATTTCAACTCAAGCAGCCCCTGCATTAGACAGGGCAAGCCTGTTTCTCTAATCTAGAAGTTGATTGCTTCAACCAAGTTTGTGACAGAGGGAGTGGAAAGGAAGGAGGCCATTGGTCAAAGATATTAAAGGGGAGTTGACAGGCCTTAGGAATCTTGCTGAGCAAGGAGATTGGCAGAGGAAACGGTCAGAAGCAAGTGGCTACAGGAATGATGGTGCCCTTAGAACAAGGGAATGCGTGCGTTGGGACGCAGCCTGGGTGGATCGACTAACAGGGGTTTGGTTTTTGAGTTCTTGAGAGAACACAGTAATATTTTAAGTGGCTGACATCGAGCAAACATGTTTCTCCATTCAAATTCTAGACCCATGCTAAGAATTACATGTTCACCTATCTACTTCAACATATATTGGGGCTGAAAGTCATGGTTTATACTTGTTATTCTAGCACTGGAAGCACAGTCAAACCACTGCAAGTTCAAGGCCAACTCAATCTTGACAAGATCCTGTCTAAAAACAAATAATATGTTTCCCTAAACAAATATGGGGGTAGGGTAGAAGAATAGGAACTAGGGGAAGGTTTTAAACTCACAAAGCTTGCTCTCTGTGACATATTCCTCTAGTGAATGCTGCTGGCTGGGGACTACAGCCTCAAATACATGTCTGATAGGGACATTTTGCATTCAAACCATCACACGAGCATATTAAGTTATCATATTAAATGAGCACTAATAGGGAACTGGAGAGATGAACTTAGCAGTTAAGAACATGTACTTCTCTCCTAGAGGATATTGGTTCCTTCCTCAGCACCCATGTCAGCCAGCTCACAATAGCTTCAACCCTAGCTCCTGGAGAGTCAACTGGTTCTCTCTTTAGAAGGCACTTGAACACACCTGTGGTTGTATACATACTCAGGCACACATATACAAGTAAAGTTTTAAAATCTTTTAAAAGTATATGTAAGATTGAAGGAAGGAAGGAAGGAAGGAAAGAAGGAAGGAAGGAAGGAAGGAAGGAAGGAAGGAAGGAAGGAAGGAAGGAAGGAAGCCAGCCACTTGTGCAAGAAAGAAAGAAAGAAAAAAAGAAAGAAAGAAAGAAAGAAAGAAAGAAAGAAAGAAGAAAGAAAGCCAGCCACTTGTGCAATACTGATTTCACTCACTCCAGACAATAGATACTTTCAGTGAAAAATGATCTTGTTCACGCTGCATTTGGTCCCCTATCCCTTCCTTCTCATCATATGCTATTAATATTCATTGATGACATGTATGACTTTGCTTATAGCACTGTATTTAATTACATGCTATCCACAGACCTTGTCATTGGGGTTGTTGTGAAATTTAACATTCTTTCTATGTGATATTTATCCACTACGAATTGGTAAATCACCTGTTAGCCCAACTTTGGTTTGTGTAATTGTGCTCAGGCTGTGGGGACAGGGTTGAGAATGTGTTCAGAGATCTGAAATATAACCCACTCCACATTAAGATCGAAATGATGGAGACACCCAACACCCAGAACTTGCCCTAGACCACTGCAATTTCAGGAAAGCAAGGCAGTGGAGAATCTGTGCTGCTGTGGGAGTATGGACAAAGCAAATGTAGGTCAGGTCTTGAAATAAGGAAAACTGTGGGCCCAGGAGAAGCCTGAAGAGGAAACAGGAAGTAGTCCTCATGGCTGTAGATGACAGGCATTAACAAGAAGTAGTCCTCATGGCTGTAGATGACAGGCATTAACA